>JAPZQE010000050.1:306248-385605 GCA_028828645.1 Rhodotorula sp. PL61-2 | reverse complement strand
GCGGTGGTGGTGGTGGTGCGGGTGCCCTCGCTTCGGTTGCTGTAGGGCCGCCTCGACGATCTCGTGCGGAAGCGCTCCTTTGACGGGCTCGAGCAGGTCAAAAGCGCCGTCCGATGACCAGGACGAGGTGGAGGTACGCCTGCTCATGCCGAGAGAGGACGAGGACGAGGACGAGCGGCTGAGCGAGGGGCGCATCGTAGCGAGCAGTGCGGGTCTAGAGTGCAGAGTGCAGAGAAGAGGAAGCAAAAGTCCAGCCAGCACAGGTCAACTCAGCGGGCGGTCAGCAGCTCCTCCACCCGAGGGTCCAGTCAGCCTCGCGGCCGGCGAGCGGAGGCGGAGGCGCGGTCCTCGGGCTCGACGGCGGAAGGGCAGCGGTGACTGGCGCGCCGAGGGTCCGCATCGTGGGTTGCTCTCAGCGAGCCTTGCGTGCTTTCCGAGCGGCAGGAAGTGCCCTGGAGGAGCGAGGGAGGAGAAGAGCCGCGCGCGCGGCAAGCACGCGCATCTCAAGCGGGCGACGGGAGAATCGTCGCACTTCCGTCTCAGCGGCCCTTTTCGATCCACGGGCTAGCCTCTCAGATGCCTCGAGAAAGGCAGACCAGAGCATCGCAGAGCGTCCGGAAACGAATCTTTCCACCGAAAAGTACCAAGGCAGGCCGTTGCAGAATACGGCGGCGGCGCCCAATGAATCGCACAACGAATAGTACCGAATTACACGCCGCACCAGAAATCACAGAACTGCGCAACGCGAGGAAGTCACTTGCGGAACAGCGGTGTGAAGGGAAGAGAGACGCACGACAGAGAGACGGGCCCTCTGTGTCATCCACGCCGCTCGCAGCTGCCTCAACGAGTCCAGCATATCGCGCTCGCACAGCTCGCATGCACTCCACTTCGGAACATCGTCCCGCGGGCGCAACGGGCCCAGAACGGCGTTGCGAGCTTGCACCCAGCACGGATAGGCGGATCTGTCGTAACAGAGGCACCTCCAAGGCGGGGCTGTGTCGAATAGGCTACTTCGGGCGACGTGGAAATGCATGAGGTAGTAGTGCACCTGTCGGGGGTAGGTCACTTCCCATATCAGTCGAACAGCGAGTGTGCACCCACGAGATGGACGCGCCTCACTGGCGGCAAGCTTGAGTACACTGGCTGATTGTAGGCTGTGCTGGGCGATGCACTCCGTAGCGGCACTCTCCATGAGTCGCTTATCCTGAAGGTAGAAGCCAGCGGCGTAGGCGAACACTGCGTTTGTGCAGATGGCCTGCCTTCCCACTTGTGGCGCGAGGAACTGATTGTCGCGGGAAGGGGAAAGCAGCACATCATGCGGCAGCCTAGAGCACCGGCCTGAAGCCTTCGCAGTCGTACTTGTCGCGGAGCTTGTGAAGCGAAAGCCAATCGTCCTCCGTCTCGGGCAGCTTGTGCACCATGATTGCGTCGACGAAAAGCTTCACAGCCTGGCCGTCCTCGGCGAGATTGCACGTCGCAAGCTGGTCCGACGGCTGTCCGAGATGGATCGTATCGATGAAGACCTTGGACGCTGCGACGAGCTGGATGAAGTCTACGCGGAGGGACTGGCCGTCGGACGAGACGAGCGTGAACTGGCATGGCGAGGCCGACGCCGCCTGCGCGGGGTCGGTAAGGTGCGACATGGCTGAGCTGCGGGCAGGAGAGCCATGTCAGTTCATTCGTTGCAGGACAGAAAAGGCCACTGCTGCTCAGATGGGGCGCGGGGCGCGAAGCGAGAGATCTGAGCGATTTGAGCAGAAGGACGGCCCCGCTCACAACGCGAGTTGAAGCGGAGGGGCTGGTAGAAGCAGGAAGACCCCAAAAGCTTCACTATAGCGCTTTACGCTTTATCCAGTCCCTCCAATACAGCGAGAGACTCGCTGACACGAGACGCTGATGAGAAGTGGGGAGAAGCGAGAACGGAGTGGATCGAGGCTGGAGGGAGTGGAGTCGTACCTGATGGAGCTGAGCAATGGCTTGAGACCGGCCCAAGAGCCGTACAAGGATATGTGCGAGGGTCAAGGTGCCCATGATGCGTCGGCTGCAGATCGCACTCGACCCCTCGCCCTGCTCCCGCTCTCTGCCTCGCTGGGCTGGATCTCCAAGCTCAGCAGCTTGCGATGGACGTATCAGGTGCGTCATGTGCTTGAAGTCGTCCCACGCCTCTAACTTGCATCCTGACCCCGGACAATCCCTCCCCACCCTCATCCCGCTGGCGACGCAGCCCAACCACCGATCAAGCCGCCTATCTCGGAGGCCAGCGAAGCTCTCCAGGTGGCAAGGGATGAGGCCCTCGTACGTCCATCCCCGCTGCGATTTCGAAGATCTCGGTGAACTGGGGCAGGAGGAGGCTGTGTGGGGTGGGCTCCCCGTCAACACGCGCTGGAACCGCCTGCGCTCTGCCCACACTGTGTATGAGGGTGAGCGAAAGCGGATGCGATGCTGACTGGGCTTCGTCGCCGCGTTCAGGGCGCCAACGTCCACTCCTTCGACCCTGATGCCTCGCCCGCCGAGAAGGCAGCCCAAGCCCGCAAGGCCGCGTCGTCCGTCGCACCCATCGACATGTCCGCCGCGCCTTCACTCCGCGGCTCCGAGCTGGACACCTTCCAGAAGGCGGGCGGGAGCAGCGTCTCTAGCGACATCGGGACGCAGGGGCGCATCCCCGTCACGACTGGCTTGAAGGACGTGCAAAAGGTGAACGAGGACGAGAGGAACAAGGACGTCAAGCTGGACGGGCCGGAGCGGGCGGCGCAGCTCGAGAAGGATGAGGGAAGGGTGAACGAGGACGGGACGAAAAACCCGCCCGGCGCGATGCCAGCGAAGGAGGCGGACAAGAGCCAGCCGCGCGAGAGTGTGTCTTTTCTCTGGTGTTATTGACGGCTGTGAGCTGATCATGCGCGGGCAGTCCCGTCGTGGTTCGCGATCGGATGGACGGGCCAGGACAAGACGCTCTTCCTCTCGCCCGAGGAGGCGCGTGAGCGCTCCATCCTCGCTGACTTCCTCTCCGACGCCTACTACGGTCAATGGTGCGTGATCGCTTGCCTAATCGCAGGTGCTCGAGCTTATCCTTCTCGCCCGCAGGTATCACAACGCCGGGATCATCGTCTTCGCCGTCGTCTCGTCTCATTTCATCACCCTTTTCGGCGGCGGCTGGGGCTGGCTCATAATAATTCTCGCCGTATGCGCGACCTTCTACGAGACGAGCATCAAGCGCGTGCGGCGGCACGCGCGAGACGACCTCGCAAGGGAGGTCGCGAAGAAGGGGCTCAAGACGGACGTCGAGTCGGCAGCGTGGATCAACTCGTTCAGTGCGTTTTCCTCCGTTTCTTCAACGAGTAGCGGCGAACAGGCTGAAGTGCTGACTCGCTCACTCAACTGCGCAGTGCAGCGCTTCTGGCTCATTTACGAACCCGTCCTCTCAGCAACGATCGTACGTTGCCTTCTCCTCTGCGGAGTCATACCGTCGGTTCCTGATCGTGATACCCACACGCACCGCAGGTCGCCTCCGTCGACCAGGTCCTCTCGGTCGCAACGCCGGCCTTCCTCGACTCGGTGCGGTTGCTCCCGCTCTCCAACCGCAACCCGCGCTCACCCACCCTCCTGGCAGCTCCGCCTCACGACGTTCACGCTGGGCACGAAGCCTCCGCACATTGACCACGTCAAGACTTTTCCCGATACGGAGGATGGTACGCTCCTCTCCCTCCTCCTTTCTGCTTTCCGCTGATAGTCCCCGCCTCCAGACGTCGTGATTATGGAATGGAAGGTTTCCTTCACGCCGAACGACCTCGCAGATATGACCTACGCGCAGGCGGCGAGGAAGGTCAACCCGAAGATCGTACTCGAGGTCCGCTTCGGCGTCGGCATCGCGTCCGTCGGCAAGGACATCGTCGTCGAGGACATCTCGTTTAGCGGCACGATGCGAATCAAGCTCAAGCTCATCAACAACTTCCCCCACGTCCAGACAGTCGATCTCTCGTTCATGTCGCCGCCTGAGGTCGACCTCGTCCTCAAGCCGGTCGGCTTCGACCTCAGCATGCTCCCCGGCCTCTACCCCTTCATCCTGAACCAGGTTCATGCGTCGCTCGGGCCGATGATGTACCACCCGAACTCGTTCACCCTCTCGCTCGAGCAGATGCTCTCGGGCGCGCCTGTCGACACTGCCGTCGGTGTCCTCGCCGTCACCGTGCACCATGGCCGCGGGCTCAAGGCCACCAAGCTCGGCGCGGGTGCGCCCGATCCATATATCTCGTTCAGCATCAGCGGGCGCGCGGAGCTCGCCAAGACCAAGATCAAGAAGAGCACGTACGTTCTCTCATGTCACCCTCCTCATAAGCCCTATTAACGTATCCCGCCCGCAGGTCGACGCCGCACTGGAACGAGACCAAGTACCTCCTGCTGAACTCGCTCAACGACACGCTCACCATGTCGGTCTTCGACTACAACGAGCGCCGCAACGACTCGAACATGGGCACCGTCTCATTCGACCTCAAGTCGCTCGCGGACGACGGCGAGCAGCCGGGCTTGACGGGCGAGGTCATCGCCGACGGCAAGGCGCGCGGCCAGATCAAGTACGACGTCAACTACTTCCCCGTGCTCAAGCCCGCGAAGCTCGCCGATGGCACGGTCGAGCCCGTCCCCGAAACCACGTCTGGCGTCGTCCGCGTCGTCGTACACCAGGCCAAGGAGCTCGACCCGCGTGGGCAGCAGATCAACCCGTTCTTCAAGCTGTACCTCAACGGGCAGCCGGTGCACCGCTCGCAGACGCTCAAGCGAACGCCGAACCCGATCTGGGAGCGCCCCGCCGAGTTTCTCGTCACGGCCAAGCAGGCGGCGACGATCGGCCTGCAAATCCTCGACGACAACAAGCTCGTCGCCGACACCAAGCTCGGCAACTGCAGCGTCCGCCTCAGCGACATCCTCGAGGCCAACGCGCAAGGCAACGATTGGTTCCCGTTGAGCAACGCGCGGAGCGGCAAGGTGCGCATCACGGCCGAATGGAAACCGGTCCTCATGGCGGGCGCGATCAACGGCGCGAGCGCGTACACGCCGCCGCTCGGCGTCGTCCGGCTCTACTTCAAGCGCTCGACCGACCTCAAGAACGTGGAGGCGCCGCTCGGCAAGTCGGACCCGTACGTCCGCGTCATCTCGCGCGGCCTCGTCGTCGCGCGCACGGTCGTCCACGACAACGACCTCGACCCCGTCTACGACGAGATCCTGTACGTGCAGGTACACTCGCCCAAGGACTCGTTTGCGATCGAGGTGATGGACTACCAGCACATGACCAAGGACCGCTCGCTCGGCCTCACGGACTTTTCCGTCGACGGCCTCCTCGCTGAGGGCCCCGACCGCAAGAACAAGCCCTGGGTTGGCACGGGCAAGGTTTCGCGCGTCGAGCCGCTCAAGACGGACGGCCGCCGGTCGATCAAGGGCAACATCGAGTTCGAGGCCGAGTTCTTCCCCTGCATGCCGATCAAGAACGTCTCGTTCGCGCCAGCCGAGACGGTCCCGGGCGTCTCGAGCAAGATCACTGAAGTCGATGAGAACAGCTCGTCATCGTCATCTGACGACGAGGGTGAGGAAACCATCCCCGGCACGCCGGCGACCGAATCGTTTGCCTCGCCGCCAACGAGCCCGGTCAAGCCTGCAGCTGCTGCAGCTGGTGCGAACGGCGCGAACGGCAGGCGCAAGGAAGCGGACGACGACGGCGTCAGCATCTCGCGCGAGGAGCTACTCAAGACGCAGACGGGCGTGCTCGCGTTCCAGATCATCTCGGGACAGCTGTCGAAGAAGGGCGCGCGGCTCGAGGTGCTCTTTGATGACGGTGTGCGTGCTGTTTCCTCCCGCTTTCTATTCTCGGCCGCCAAAGCCAGAGCTGACACGCGCCCGAACCTTGCCTTCGACAGTACTGGCCGGCCTTCTCGACAGAGCGCTCGCGCTCGACGCACAATACTTGGGACGAGATTGGCGAGGCGCTCATTCGGGAGCTCGACTTCAGCCAGGTCATCCTCAAGCTCAACGACAGTGAAAGTGCGTTCAGCCTTTCGCGCACACTCGCTTCAACAAGCTCACACCCGCCCCTCGCCCGCAGAGGACACGCGCGAGGACATCGTCGCTTCACTCACGGTCGACCTGAACACCTTCCTCGAGGAGACGCTCGACAAGCCCGCGACGTTCACGCTCCTCTCGCCCGAATTGGGCGGACCACGCTCGACCGTCACCATCATGAGCAAGTACATCCCCGTCGACATGCAGATCCTCCCGCGCGAGTCGGTGAACAACTCGGGCATTGTCCGTGTCGAGCTCCTCGACGGCAAGGGCTTGCCGAGCGCCGACCGCAACGGCAAGAGCGACCCGTACTGCGAATTCTGGTGCGTCCTTCTTCGCTTGTGACGAGGGACCCGCTCACCTCCGCTCGCGTCGCCCGCAGGCTCAACAACGAGCGCGTGTACAAGAGCGAGGTCGTCAAGAAGACGCTCGCGCCAGTCTGGAATGAGCGTTTCGAGGTGCAGGTCCCGTCGCGGGAGGCGGCGAAGTTTATCGTCGAGGTGCATGACTGGGACCGCGTCGGTGCGCCACTTCTCCTTCTCATCCGCACCCAGTTCGCTCACTCTTGCCTGCCGGTCGCACAGGCTCGTCGGACAAGCTCGGTCGTGCGCAGATTGACCTGCGGGACCTCGAGCCGTTCGAGTCGCAGGAGCGCATGATCGCCCTCTCGGACTTCAAGAATGCGGCGCAGTCGGCGGGGACGATCCGCGTCCGCTTCGTCTTCTCGCCGCAGTTTATCTACCGCTCGCGCAAGGCGACGTCGACCTTCTCGGCGGGCCGCATCGGCACCACGATTGGCGGCGAGGCGATGGCCGTCGGTGGGGGGATCATCGGAGCGGGCGGGGCGGTCGGCAAAGCGGGCGTTGGCGCCGTCGGGACGGTGGGAAAAGTGGGCGTGCGAGCGGTGGGAACAGTCGGAAAGGCCGGCGTTCACGGCGTCGGCACCGTCGGCAAGGGCGTCTTCGGCATGGGCCGCCGCGCTGTAGGCGGTGGGCACGGGCGGAGCGCTTCAGTTGCGTCGGTGGCGGACCTCGCTGCGATGGGCGACGACGCAGGCTACGCCATCGAGGGCGGGGCGGACGGCGTTGAGGTCCTTGCCGCAGACATGGCGGGCGCGTCGCCTCAGATCGGCGGCACGGCGGGTGGAACCGGTGCCGAGGGCATGCTCACCGTCACAGTGGGGCAGCTGACGGGCGGCGGTGAGCCGGGCGAGAAGAAGGCCGTCGTCGTCAAGCTCAACGGCGGCAAGACGGTCCTCGAGACGCACTCGCACCGCGGCGAGAACAAGGCCATCTCTTTCAGCGAGAGCGCCGCGGTGAAGACGCCTGCGTCGGGCCCGGCCAACCTCAGTTTTGCCGTTGTGCACAAGAAGACGTTTGGCGGCGACAAGGTGCTTGCGTCGGCGACGCTCCCCGTCTGGCAGCACGTCTCGCCGACGGCGCCGAATACGACCGTCAAGCTCCCGCTCGTCGGTGCGCAGGGCGGCGAGCTCGACGTTTCGCTCTCTGTACGTCCAGTTCACTCCTCGTGATCGCGATCAAGCTGACCCTGCCGCCGCGCCCGCAGTGGATGCCGACCCCCGCCTTCCTCTCGTCCGGCTCTCGTGCACCGTCCGAGGCGGACGCGCGCTCGATTGCCGACTCAACGACGGGCTCGCCGGCGGGCAAGACGCGCTCGCGCTTCTCGAGTGGTCGGTTCGGGCGGCGCGAGAAGGAGTCGACGCCTGCACCGGTGTCGGAGTAGTGAGTTGCTCCCGGTGCCCTTGTATCTAGGCTTTCTCCTCCGCTTGACCTCCTCTGCGAAGACTATCCCCACCATGCCGTTATTCCCCCTTCTCCCCTCGCGCGTGTCCCCCTTCCTCCACTTCCCGCGCTCATGTCGATACCTTTACTCCTTGCGGATCTTCGCCAGTCTTGCCTAGTACCATGTCTACACTTGTCCATCACGACTGTACCTTGCATACCTCTCCGGCGTGAGGAGATGGAGGGCTGACGAGATGCGCCTGAAAGCGGACGCGCGCCCGCTCGACCCGCTTCGGCCTCGCGTCGCTCCTCTCCCTCGCGCCAATTTGCGCCTGCTGCTGCTTGCACCGGTCGAAGGGGGCTCTTCACGCCCACCAAGCCACCCGTCTGTCGCTTCACACGTACACTCGCCGCATTCGTCGCCGATCTCGTATCAGGCGTGCTTCGACCTCGTCCCGCCGCCGCGCGCCGTTCACGCGCTAAGAGGGGTCGGCAGCAAGCTAGGATGGTGCTGCTGGGCTACGCGCAGGGCGTCGCGACCACGGCGGGTTCGTACGCCTTCACGGCAGGTGCGCTCCTTCCCTCGGTCCTCACTCGGTGCGCCGTTCGCGGTGCCGCAAGTGTGAGCTTCGTAGAGCGCAGGCGAAATAACACTGTCTTTGGATTCCCGCAGCCTCGTCGTACGTATTCCGCACGGACGCGTCCACCTCGACCGCACCGCCCCTCCCGGACGGCACATCCTCTCCCTCGTCCAAGTCCGGCTCGCCCTCTTCGTCCGCCTCTTCCCGTCGCCTCTCAATCCGCCGCTCGCCCTCTCAGAGTCGGCTACCGTCCGCCTCTCCTGCGTATCTGAACGGCACCTCCCCTTCTTCCTCCTCAACCTCGATCCTCGAATCGGACGAGTACGACCGCCCCCCACGCGGCGAGGCCGAGGACCTCGTCGATGAGCTCAACAGGGAGGACGAGCTGTACACCATCTTGGGCGTGGGGAAGAGGGCCAAGACGGAGGAAATCAGGAGGGCGTTCCTCGCGCGGAGCAGGATCATACACCCCGAGTGCGTTTCCACTCTTGCTGAGGACTGTGCTGGCTTGCCGTGTGCCGAGTAGCGTCAACGTGCCCGCCTGATGAATGTCATCCGTGTCAAGCCGGAACTGCTGACACTTGTTCTCATCGCGCAACAGCAAACTCCCCTTCTATTCACCTTCGACAACTGCCTTCCAGCGCCTCTCCTATGCGTACGAGACGCTCTCGAAGCCGAGCTCGCGGAGGCTGTACGACCTGGGCGGCGGGAGAGGGTACGACCCAGGTGCGTTTCGCGCGCCCCTGACCGCCGGATGGCGGGCCTGCCGAAGCCTGTTGCTGATCGAGGGCGCTCTCTTCCGCAGGCTCGCCGAATGCAACGTCAGAAGGACTGGCAGACGAGACGCTGAACGGCGTGCTCAGGAACGTGATCAACGAGGTGAGCGGGAGCCAAGGCCTTCCCACGTTCACACGTGATGGCCGCTGACAGAGGTAGTGTCTCTTCACCTCGTCCGCAGTTTCTCAACGGCGATTTTGAGATGATACGCGTGTTTGCGAGTACGTTCCTCTCGCGCTCAGGCTCACTAGATTGCCTCGTCCAGGGCAACTCGCTGATGCATCGTATGCTTCTGTACAGCCGCGCTCAACGAGGGCAACCCGAGCCTGAACCTCGGCGATGAGACGGTCGACAGCGTGGAGGGCGCATTCCGGCGGGTCCGGGAGGTATTGCTTTGTGCGTTCACGTCCACTTCCTCGTCGGCTTACCTCGGTTTCCTGCCCGCTCGCTGACGTCGAGTTTCTCGTCCGATGCACAGCCGGCCAACGCTACCTCCGCCTGATCAAGTTCGAGCTTATCCGGTTGTACGAGATCCAGTTGTCGCTGCGCGCCCTCGGCTACTTCGACGTGTACGGCCGGCTGCGCCTCACGCTCGCACTCACACGTGTCACACTTGAGATACCGATGGTCCTCGACCGCGCGATGCGTGACGAGCTGTCGCACCCGGCGCCGGCGCCGTCGCGGGGGCTCGGCGCGCCCGGCCGCGAGCGGGACCGCGACAAGAAGAAGGCCGCGAGCGCTGCATGCATGCAGGAGGGCCAGCTGGAGAGGAGGGGCCTGCTGGGGACGAAGACACGCGGGATGCTCGTTCTCACGTGCAAAATGCTCGAGCGGGCCGAGCGGTGGACGGGCAGTCCCGCGAGTGCAGGCGCTGCGTCGGCGTCGAGCTTGGGCGCAGGAGTGGCGGCTGGGCGGTGAGTGCGTGCTTGGTTGTAAGAAGGAGATGGACATACACCCCCCCCCCCCGTCTTCAAAGCAGTACCCCCGTTGTGCCGTCTATTCCCGCCTGCTTTCATGTGTCGTTGTTTCGCCTGCTTTGCAATGTGTCGCAGCTTCTTCCTTCCTCTCCTCTGCGCAAATGTGAGCATGAGTCGCTTCCTCGTCGGTCGCGACCGTCCCCTCTCGCTCGCCCACTTCGAAACTTCCCGCTCACATGGCTTCTCCTGCCGCCGCGTCTGGCTTCATACCATCCATTCCTACGCTCCAGCAGCGCGAAGCAAACCGAATCCGGTTTGAGACGGAACTTGAGGTGCGCCCTCCGCCTCATCATCCGCGAGAATGATAGTAAGCAGGGGGCTCGAGCTGACTTGCTGCGTGGCTCCGGCTGTGAATGCAGTTTGTTCAATGCTTGGCGAACCCGTTCTACCTCCAATGTGCGCCGCGCTCTGCATGTCTCCCCGTCTCAAGCGCGACGAGCTGATGAGGACTTCCTGGCGGCACTACGGATGTAGCGCTGGCACAGCAGGGCTTGTTGGACCAGGGACCCTTTCTCAAGCGCGCAAGAGCTCCTTCGATTTCCTCCTGCGATGTTTCCCCTGACCTTCCCTCGTCCCTCTCTCACAACCCACCCTCATTCACCCTCGTCTCGATTCACTTGCCTGCAGCTACCTCTCCTACCTCCTCTACTTTCGCCAGCCCCGCTACGCCCGCTTCCTCCAGTACCCGCAGTCGCTGCACCACCTCGCGCTCCTCACCGCCGAGGGCGCGGCAGGCGAGGCGTTCCGCCGCGCGCTTAAGGAGGACGGCCTGCTCGCGCAGGAGATGGCGGGCAAGCAGATCGCACACTGGGCGTGCTGGCGCGAGAGGGAGGGCGTGGGCGCGGCTGAGGCGCTGCATGGCATGCACGATGGTGCTGGGGTAAACGGCAAGGCGAGCGCTGAGGCGTCCGCGGCGGCATCCTGAAACGCGGAAGAAAGGAGAAGGAGATGAGGCATTCGGCGTACGTGTATTTTGTGCTGGTCCCCGTTGCTCATGACTGACCCGCTCGTTCCCACAGGTGGTTGAACCCGCAGTCCGCAACACGGCAGCCAGGCCGGGTCTTTCACACGTGAGACTGCGCCGTTTCAGCGGGAAGGAGTTGGCCACAGTCTGACGCGATACAACGTATGCGGAATGGGAGGACTTGGCCGCGAGGCGGAGGTGCACGAAGCGGCGGAGAGGCGGGCCCTTCTCTGGTAGATCAATGAACGTACTGCCTGAACGATTCGACGCCTCGCCCTGGTGCGTTCAAGGTACGTGCCTGCACTTCCCTAGCATCTCTGCGAGAGAACGCCTGAGCTAGACTCGTGCCTCCGCTGCTTTCCCTCCTCCGCTTCTCCTCCTTGCACATCTTCAAGCGGGAGACGCTGCCTTTTTGTCTCGCTGAACCCATCGGCCCAATTTGCGCAACCACCATGGCCGCTCGCACCCGCACACCCTCTCCCCCTCCCGTCGCCCCACCTCGCGCTCGCATCGTCGAGGCCGTCTCGCTCACGATGGCGCGCTCCGCGACCGAGGGTGACGGGCTCGAGGTGCTCGCTGAGACGGGCGAGACTGCCTTCATCAGCTTCGAGGCGCTCAGGGCGGTGCTGCGGCCGGACGAGGGGTGGGACGACGACAACGACGACCACGAGGGTGCGTTCTCTTCTGATTCTCGTCGAAAGGGCCTGCTGACTCAACAAATCCATTTGTAGGGGCCATACCAATTACGGCAGTGCAGCTCCCGCATCTCCACCCGGAAACGCCCTCTCCCCCTCCTCCACCCTTCGCCGTCTCTCCCGCCTCAAGGCTTTTCCCTACATCCGCCTCTCGCTCGTTCTCCATCGCCGCCATGTCCAACCCCTACGACACGTCTACCATCCTCCCTCCCGTCGGGCCCGCTGCCTTCCCGCTCCCGTCGACATTCCCCTCCCTTGCCGGCTCCACTCCCCGCGCAAGCTTCGCCTTCCCCGTTACACGCGAGCCGATCCCGCTCAAGGCTGCTGTGAGTTCACGCGCGGGGCAATTGGGCGCGAGCACGTGCGCGAGCTCGAGCGCGGGCGGACGGCGGACGAGCCTTGACATCGTCGCGGAGGCGGCTGAGGCGGTAGCTGCGTGCGAGGGTGGCGCGGGCCGTACGGGCCCGTGGACCGCACCGCATGCGTTCGGAGATTGCTTTTGCCGCAGCGATGAGCAGCTGCGGGAGGAGCCGATAGGGGTCGACGAGCGGGGCGAGCAGGCGCGGCACAGAGAAGGGTTGCTTGCAGACATTGCCGAGGAGCCGTTCGGTAGCGACAACGGCGATGGAGATGACGGAGGCATGGAAACGGTAAGGCCGGTTGCGAGTGGGGGTGGGACGGGCGCGGCCAGCGGGACGACGAGGGCGACACCCGTCAGGATGACGAACCCAAGTGCGTGCCCTTCCACGCTCTCTTTTGTTTCACCGTCCTGCTACCGTCATACTGAGGACAAGCACACGCAGACGCTTCGCTCGACCTTGTCTACTACACCTCGACCGGCACTTTCCTCCCGCCGTGCGCGTCGCCTCCCTCTTCCGCTTGTTCTCCTCACTGACAACGCTTCGAGTAGCGGTACGGCGCTTCCTCCCGGCGACGGCGAAACGCTCCACTTCGGCCCCGGCGAATGGGCGAAGGTGCACACTGCCGACGGGCATGACACAATCGTCCCGTGGTCTCCTCTTTCCGTGCGTCGTGCTCTCTTCCTCCTGCACCTTCTTCTCTTCCGCTCCTCGCCACGTCCTCTTCCACTCGCTAACTCACCCGCTCGCCAGTCCCGTCGCAACGCCTGGCTCCGCGCCCAGATCATGGCGCGCCACCCCGAGGGCACCTGCGGCTGCGGGTTCGTCTTCATGCGCCACGCGGGGCCGAGCATCGGTGGCTCCACGGCAAGGGAGAGGGAGGAGTGGAAGAGGCCGAGCGTCTTCAGGGAGCATGTCGCGAAGGTGCGTCTCACTCGGCGCCTTCCACGTCTTCAGCGGCGTTGTGAACGGTCCTTTATGCGATCCGCGCTGCACGCAGTGCCGCCTTTACCCTGACTGGGACCCGTTCAAGCGCCTCTGCGTCCTCACGCGCGCGTTCGAGGCGGTGTGCCAACGCTTCCTTCCTTTCCTCGCCCTCGCCCGGTGCTGACAGTCGCGTTCGACTCTCGCGCGCCCACTGCGCAGGAAAGACTCAAGAAGCGGGGCGCGATGGAGGCGGAGGAGCAGGGCGAGGAGGCTTGAGGTAGGAGAAGTGGGCTGAGTAGCTATCGCGTGAGGAGACAGGAAGGGACCCGCTTACTCGCTCCCGCTGGTCTGCTCGGGGACGAAAGGAAAACTGCGACATGGCAAGCGAGCTGTGCAACGGGAGGGCATGATTAGAACTGCGAGCGCGGAAACCGGGGCGTCAGCTGGAGACGAGGGATGAAAGGGAAGGAGGCGCACCAGCGGGATCTTGGCGCAGGCCGCCTTCCATTCCTGGTCCAGGTTACGCACGCTGCTCTCCAACATGGACGAGCATGTCGTGCAGGAAGCCTCAGCGACCAAGCCTTTGCAGACCTCGGTCGCGATCTGCGTCGCGACGTTGCTGTTCGCGTTGAGCTGCTGCTGCGCAACAGCTTTGACGGACTTGTTCCAGATGCGGTCGTGCTGGCTCGGGTAGGACTTGCAGGTGCACGGTGACGAGTACGAGTAGTGGACAGGTGGTTGCTGCGCGCAGAGGAGACGCAGAGCAGCCTCACCAAGGCAGATTTGCTATTTCTCCTGTGCATAGAGTCAGTTCGCAATCAGCGCTGAAGGGGGTGAGAGGCAGCAGAGGACGCGCCAGGCGGAGCTGGTAGGCCGTGTCCGCCGTCTTGAACAGCAGGTCGTGCTCGCGGGGGCCGTCCGAAAGGTTGATGCCAACGCAGCCTTCTGCGGCTGAGAGCATGAGGTCCTGCTCGCCGAGCAGACCACCCGCGCCATAGGCGAAGAGCGGATCCGTCTTGACCTTCATCCTGCGGATTGAGCGAAAGGGGCGGAAGAACAGTCAGCTTGGGAAGGCCGACCGCGAGAAGAAGGCCACACACCACCCGCGCAGGAGGAGCACGCTCCGGAGGCCCCTTGCAGTCGTACTTCTCCATCATGCAGTAGAGGTCGAGCCAGTCCTGCTGCGAGTATGGGACGGTCTGGTCCTCGAGCGCTGAGATGAACGTCGAGACGGCTTTGCTGCTCTCGCTCAGGTCGCACTCCTTCGGCCCGCCGCTTTCCTTGGCGGTGTCGAGCATGTCGGCGAAGGCCTTGCAGGTGAAGCTGAGCACTTGCGAGTCGACGTGGAAGCGCTTGCCGTCTGAGGCGATGAGGTGAAGGAGCCGGCGGGACGTGCAACAACGCTCTGAGCGGGCGTGGAGGCGGGCGTGGCGGCGTTCTTGGTAGTGCTCATGCTTCTGACGGAGTGGGTAAGCCGGACGAGCGACCAGCGGGAAAAGCGGTGAGGGGAAGGAGGGAGAGGACGGTGTCGGCGGTGTCATCGAGCGGTATGCCTTCGACGGCTGCTGAAAAGCATTCGTAGTGCTGTAGAGCAACCCGCACCCACCTCGCGGTTCAGCGAACAGCGTCCAGCAAGCAAGAAGCGGGTTCTCGGCGACCTTCCTAAGCCGCTTTTCTCGCCGTCGGGGGCTGGAGACCCGCACTGCTGCCATGGAAGACCCTCGATAAAGGAAGTACACCGCTAACGATGCTTCTGGAAGACGATTGGTTCGGGAAGTTGAGGAGGCGGCACTGTGTGACGAGGGATAGCAGGGTCGCACAAGCCGAGGGGGGAGCACAGAGCGAGTAGAGAGCGAGTACAGAGGAAGAAGAAGGGCGCCGCGTTGAATGCTTCTTGCTCATGCTGCCTAACGCAGCTGTGAGCGATGCCCAGTTCAACCCCCTCCTCGAGGTTGCTGAAGCATGCGAGGCGCGTGGGGCGTCGTGATCGCGGCAAGCGTGTGTGCGTACCTCAAAGCATGCCGTACGGATACACGGAAGCAGTGTCGAGCAATGTGATAGCGAGCAGCGGGAGCAGCGGGTGAAGACGCGGAAAGGGGTGGTGGCCGTCGCCTGAGTGGCAGGTCTCAACCTCACTGGCTGTTCCCGGGACGGGGCCGTGCGTGCGCAAGCTGTCCACCTCATGGCAGCAAGCAAGCAAGCGGGGCGAGGTCAGCTTCCCGTCTCAATCCTCTCCGGAGAGCGACGAAAGAGTGGATGAATGACGATTGCAGGGGAACGGAAGAGGGAGATGTGTCCCGGTAGGTTAAACCCTCGCTGTCAAAAGGCCAGAGGCCCTGGGTAGATCGGCGGAGATGGGAATTACCGGGCCCTCGAAGCTCTCCCACCTGGATCCCGCTCTCAAGCCCGCGCCCCCGACCGCCAGGCCCGCCCGCGACAGACTCAATCCCCGAGAGGCGAATCACGAAGCAGGCGGACCCGTAGCGGCGGCCGGCGGCGCAGGCGAAAGCGGGAGGTTTGGAGAGGCGAGGTTGGTCGTCGCGCCGCCAGCGGAGGACGGGACACCAAGTCGAGGCGGGCTGACGGCTAGTCGCCCGCTCGGTGCTCCTGCTGCAAGACTGGGTGTGTCGCACCTGGCTCGAGGCCTGGTGCGAGCCGGCGCGGTGAGGAGAAGAAGCGAAAGCGGCGCGCGCGGCCGCGCTTTTGAGGGCGAGCTCAGAAGAAGTTCGGCTGACGTGGCACGGTTTCCCCCTCTCCGGGTGAACGCGTCGAGGCGCGACGGGGCAGGGCGCAGGCGATGTCAGCCAACACCGCCTCGCGCCTCACCCTCGCGTCTCCGCGCTCTCTCGCCGGAGAGGGCCGCAGTCAGGATGAGCGCACGCCCTCGAATGCTCTCCTCGCAGCCCAAGCGCAGCTGGGGCGACTCGGACGACGAGGAGAACGCGCGCCCCGAGTTCGAGCTCACCGCAGAGGACTGGCCGCCCACACCGCCCAAGCCCCGCCTGACCAAGACGATTGGCGCAGGAGCGAGCAGCGGTGGCGGCGCGGGCAGGCCGAGCAGCGGAACGGGCGGGCAGCGGGCGCAGGGAGGGTCGGCCGCCTCCTCGAGTGGTTTCACGCGCGCGGTCGTCTCTAGGCCCGCAGCAGCAACAGGGCCGAGCAGACCACTCCAGGCCAAGCCGTCCTTTACCCAAGACGCCCCTGCGAAGAAGCCGCTCGCCCCCATCTTCCGCACCGCCTCCGCCTCGTCCTCGTCCTCCCGACCCGCCTCTTCCTCCTCTTCCAGCTCGCGGGTTGCCTCCGGCTCGTCTGCCTACGCCTACAACAACCCGTCGTCCGCCCGCGCGACCGGCTCTGTCCTCCCCGCCAAGCGCACCCTCCCTTGGGAGGAGCTCGAGGCGAGCTCGTCTCGCTCCTCTCGCTCCGGCTCAGCCAACTTCCACGAGCTGAGCGGACCCCCTGGCCTGGGCAAGCTCGCACCCGGCGCCAAGGGTAAGCTCCTCACGAGCGACTCGATGGACATCAAGCAGAAGGTCGTCCTCAGCCCTGAGCAGCAGATGGTCCTCAAGCTCGTCGTCGAGAACGACAAGAACGTCTTTTTCACGGGCTCAGCCGGTGCGTGCCTTCGATCTCTCGCTTACCCTGTTTCGACCTGACGAGAACGTTGCGAGCTCGCAGGAACCGGCAAGTCGGTCCTTCTCCGCGAGATCATCGCCTCGCTAAAGCGCAAGTACCGCGGCAATACGGACGCTGTCGCCGTGACGGCCTCGACGGGTATGGCGGCGTGCAATATCGGCGGGACTACGATCCACTCGTTCGGCGGTATCGGGCTTGGCCTGGGCACGGCTGAGCAGCTCGTCAGCAACATCCGCAAGAACAAGCAGGCCGTAACAAGGTGGCAGCGGTGCAAGGTGCTCATCATCGACGAGGGTGCGTCGCTAGATCGCGCTTCAACGGTCGCTGTGCTGATCCCTCCCCACATAGTCTCGATGGTCGACGGGTATCTCTTCGACAAGCTCGCCAAGATCGGCGAGGCGATCAAAAGGAACACGCGCTCGAAGACGGCGATGTCGAAGCCGTTCGGCGGGATCCAGGTGCGCCATCTCGGCCTCTCCTCGCTCACGAGCCCTCGCCCACCTTCCCGAGAACGCACAGCTCGTAGTCACGGGCGACTTCTTCCAGCTTCCGCCGGTCACGAAGGGCTCTACGCCAACATTCGCATTCGAGGCGGACGCGTGGAAGAGCTGTATCGATCATACTGTCAACCTCACGCAGGTCTTCCGTCAGAAGGACACGAGTACGCAAGCTTTTCATCGAGGGGGTCGTCCGAGGCGACGGTGCGCTGACTCTCAGTGCCTTCCACTCCGGCAGCTTTCATTGACATGCTGAACGAGATGCGCTTCGGCCGCCTCTCGGCGGCGTCGATCCAGAAGTTCAAGGCGCTCGCGCGTCAGCCGAAATACAACGACTCACTCGAGCCCACAGAGCTGTGCATTCGTCCACTTTCTCTGCTCGAAACCACGCTGACCGGTCCGTGCACTCGCAGCTTCCCCATGCGTAACGAGGTCGACCGCGCAAATCAGAACCGCCTGCGTGCACTTCCCGGCAAGGAGACGGTATTCAAGGCAGAGGACGGGATCAGCGACACGCGTCCGGGCGCCGACAAAAGCAAGAACACGTACCTGTCGAACTTTATGGCGCCGGAGCAGCTCGTGCTCAAGATCGGCGCGCAGGTCATGCTCATCAAGAACCTCGATGTGACGCTCGTCAATGGTACGGTCGGGACCGTCGTTGGGTTTGGCGTGCCCGAGCTGCAGGAGAGCGACGATGAAGAGGGCGAGGAGTGGGTCCTCGGGCAGAAGGGCGAGCAGGTCCGCGGCGTCAAGGTTGAGCGCACGGCGCAGGAGGCGCGCAAGCGTCAGAAAATCGCCGAGGGCGTCGCCGCCGGCAAGATCGAGATGGGCCCTGTCGTCGACTGGCAGACACCTCATGGGATCGAGCGCAAAGTCATGGTTCGCGAGGAGTTCAAGGTCGAGGACAACCAGGGGCAGAAGCTCGCATGGAGGAAGCAGGTGCGTCTTCACCTTTCTCTCGTTGGTAGCGCCTGATCTGACGAGAGACTCTGCGCACAGTACCCGATCATTCTGTGCGCCTTCGCTGTTCCTGCCTCTTTCCATGCTTACCTCGCTGATTTTGCTCTGCTCCTTCTCCCGCAGCGCTTGGGCAATGAGGTGCGCTCCCCACTCGCACATATACGTGGGCACCCGCTGACCCGTTCATCTGTCCTTAGTATCCACAAGTCGCAAGGCCAGACGATCGCGCGCGTCAAGGTCGACCTGGGCAAGGTCTTCGAGAAGGGTGCGCCCTGCTCATTGTCCACCTCGTTCACCCGCTGACACACTCCCGCAACGGTAGGCCAGTCCTACGTCGCCCTCTCGCGCGCAACCTCGCTCGAAGGCTTGCAGGTCCTCCGCTTCGACGAGAAGAAGGTCCTCGCGCACAGCAAGGTCGTCGAGTGGAGCGTGCGTTCCCGTCCGCGCCCCCCTTCTCCCAGTTTTGCCGTGCTCAAGGATACTACCCTCGCAGCGTTCGCTTCAGGTTCTCGGCTAGCCGCCCGTGATACCGCTTGCCCAGTTTCGCCACACCCCGCATCGCCTTTCCTTCGTCTTTCGCATGTGCTCTCCGTGTCCAAATCTCTGCTTGTTGCAAAGCCCCGCATGACTCCTTTCGCACTTGCTGGAAGGAAAGGCAGAACTCGCTTGTATTGCGCCGTGGCGGACGAGCGTGTTCGGAGGAAGGAAGAAGGGCGTTGATCCGCCGACACGATGCTACATCTGCACGACAGACGCGCAGGAATGTTCACAGCAGTACAATGCACAGCAGGCGCTACCAGGACCGACAGGGGTATCCATAACCTTGCAGGGGGGAGAGAGTGGGAGAGGGGAAGCGGATCACGCCGCCGTCTTCGGCTGGAGCGACGCCTCGTTCGCCTTGTACCACTGCACGTGGCCAGACTCAATACAAGCACGGTCCGAGAAGAGGAGGAGAAGGGAACGCACCGCGACAGCACGCTTGATGCCCTCCTCGACGCCGACGATAGGCTCGTATCCGAGGATGCGGCGGGCCTGCGAGCGTGTGAAAAGGCGTCAGCGACCGCATCAGAGTACGAGGGGGGCGGAGAGAGGCACCTTCTCGATGTTGTAGTAACGGTCTACGGTCGAGTAGACGATCTTGCCGCGAGTCATGTTGGGCGTCTTGCCCATCCACCCCATGACCGTCTCGACGATGCCCGCAATCGCGAGCCCGACGCCAGCAGGGAGCGGAAGCACCCACGGCGCGACGTGGCCATTGTAGTGCGCCCACAGCGCGCGCGGGAAGTCCCAGAAGGGCACGGGCTCGCCGTTGGTGACGAAGAAAGCCTGCCCGGCGATGGGGATCTCGCCCTTCTCGTCGAGGCCGAGGCGCGCCTCGAGCCCGTCGGGAAAGTACTGGTCGAAGCGGTTACGCGCGGCGAGGAGTGGCGCGTCGCCCTTCTCGTCGTTGTCGAACGAGGGGTCGAGCTCCTTCTCCTGCGCGAGGAGCGCCTCGGGCCGGTAGACCGACGTCGGGAGGCGTCGCCGCGGTACGGTGAGCTCGACGGGGAGCGTGCGGTCGCGCAGGACTGAAAGCGGGACGGTCTGCCCGAGGCGCTCGGCCGCGACAAGGTGGGCGTGGACGACGTTGTCGACGTACGTCCAGTCGAAGAAGTTCTCGTTGTTACCAACCTGGAACTTGGTCTTGCCCGTCTTGAGCACGTCCATCATGCCCGGGATGGCCTGGCGGTCGCCGGGGCTGCGCGCAGTAGGGGTTAGCTAACAGGAGTGCACGGGGGCGAGGAGCGAGGCCGCACCCGAAGATGCCCGCTGGCCGGATCGCAACCGTCAACAGACCACCCTTGCCGTTTGCCTCCAAGACGATCTGCTCCGCCTTGGCCTGCGGAGCGCAAGTCGGACGAGGGTGGGGGCGGGAGGTTCAGCTCAACTCGCTCGAGAGAAGAGGTCGGGCAGCGCACCTTGGTCACGTTGTAGGCGTCGATGGGGACGTCGGGGAAGGGAAGGCGCTCGTCGACGTTCTTGAGGTTGTTGCCGTCGTAGACGGTGCCGGCGGACGAGGTGAAGACGAGCTTCTTTACGCCCTCCTGTACACAGGCGTCGACGACGGTCTGCGTTCCTTGCACATTGACCTTCTCGCAGACCTCAGGACCGGAGCCCGTCCAGGGGGAGGCGGTGTGGAAGACGGTGGTTGCGCCTGCCTGGCGGATTGCGGCCGAGAGCGAGTCGAGCGAGGTGAGGTCCGCCGAGTGGAAGGACCACTTGCGGGCGGCGGGGCTGAGCTTGTCGGGGAAGTGACGCTGGACGAGGTCGAGGCTGGCGACGGCGCTGGTGGGGAAGCGGTCGAGGAGCATCTCGACCATCCGGTGGCCCACGAACCCCTCGCCTGCAGGTGGAGGAGCGGGTGAGCACGGTGGGCGGGGGCTGTGAGGAGGTAGGACTCGCCTCCGATGACAAGGAACGTCTCTTGCTGCTGCGCCATGGCTCTGCGGTCGAGGCGGGCGCCGAGACGCGCTCGAACGAGCCCTCGCCGTCTCCCACTTGCACGCGACACCGCGGGGCGGGCTGTGCAGCCGCTCTGATGCGACCGTGAAACTCTACCGACATAGTCAGACACGCCTCAGCTCGCCCCACCGTCTTCCGCCTCGCCTCGACTTCATCACTCGACCCTCGGCACCGTCCTCCTTCAGCGGCAGCAACGCGCTTTGAGGCTGAGAGCGCGATTCTAGGAAATGGCTGTTGGCTGAAAGATCCGTTCCAGCACGCGACAGTGCCTGTACGCCGGCTCACAACTCTCGCTCCACCCTCGGACAGCTATCATCGGCCCCCGAGCACCCTCTCCACTGCCTCGTACGCCTTGCCGCGCACTCGCTCACGCGCAGGCAATGCGAACGAGACATCTGGGCATTCTGTTGACTGTAGAGCAGCGATGCTCGCGGCTGATGCGTGAGAAAGACGCGGAGGAGCATCGGGGACGCGGGTTGAGCAGAGCGAGTGCGGCTCTTCTGTAGCTGCTATCCTCCGCCTATGCAACGAAATGTATTCGCACGCGAGTCGGCCGCGGAAAGCCTTCGAGAGTCTCTTCGGCGAGTTGACAGCTCACCTCTCCTCGACGTCGAAAGGGGTTGCCTCCGCCTACTCCGTTGCCTGCGTCTTCTCAGCGCGTCAAGAGCCTTCGTTAAGCCTGTCGAGGCCATGTCCATCCAGGGTGCGTCTCCCCTGCTCCCCCATCTCACGTTTGCTCATCGTGACCCGTCGCGTCGCCCTCGCCCAAACAGCCATCGACCGCTCTTTGGTGCATCGCCTGACCAGCGGGCAGGTCGTCATCGACTTGCAGACCGCTGGTGCGCCTCTCGTCTTCTCTGCTGCACCGGATCGACGCGGTGAGCTGACCTCCCCTCGACGAGGCGATGCAGTCAAGGAGCTCGTCGAGAATGCCCTCGACGCTGGAGCGACGTCCATCGGTGCGAGAGATGCCTCGAGGTCTGACTTCAGGATACGTTGACGAGACCGACTTGCCCGCAGACATCACCTTCCGCGACTCGGGCGTCGAGTCCATCGAGGTCAAGGACAACGGCAAGGGCATTGACCAGTCCGACTGGGACGGCATCGGTGCGCTCATCAGCTTGCTGCACCTCTCACAGCGCCGCCGAGCTGACCCGCGTGGCGCCGTTCCCTAGCCCTGAAGCACCACACCTCGAAGCTGTCCTCATTCGCGGACCTCGCTGCCGTCCAGACACTTGGCTTTCGCGGCGAGGCCCTCTCATCCCTCTGCGGCGTCGCGACCCTCTCGATGGTGACCAGCACGGCGGCGACCGCGCCGATGGGGACGACGCTCGCGTTTTCGAGCGCGGGTGTGTGCACCGCGCAGAAGAAGGTCGCACGCGAGAGAGGGACGACAGTCAAAGTCGAGCGGCTGTTTGACGCACTGCCCGTGAGGCGGAAGGAGCTCGTTAAGAATGCGCAGAGGGAGATGGGCAAGGCACTAGCTCTCCTTCAGGCGTACGCGATCGTCAACTCCAACGTGCGATTCGAGGCGAAGAACGTGACGAAGGGGTGCGTCCACATGTTGACCTCCATCACGTGTACATGATCCCTTGACTTTCGTTTCGCCCGCAGCAAGACGCTCGTACAGCTCAAGACAACGGCCTCAAGCTCACTCCGCACCTCGTTCTCCTACAACTTCGCGCCGAAGGACCTCACTTCGCTCCTTGACCTCGACCTGACGCTTGACGTTGCAACCGAGAAGAGCGTCATGAAGCGCTTCGAGGGTGCCGCTGAGGAGTGCGTCTCGCTTCTCCGGGTGTCGCCTCTCGTGCTGACGACCCGGTCCGCAAGGTCCACCTCGATCCGCGTCAAGGGCCTGATCTCGAAGCCTTCGACAGGGCACGGACGCACGGCGAACAACCGCCAGTTCTACTACATCAACGGCCGGCCGTTTCAGCCTGCAAAGGTGCGCCCAGATGCTACTCTCGGTCGGATCCCTTCCTCCCGGCGGACTGGCTGATAGACGCTCGACATCTTGCAAACAGATCGCTAAGGCAGTGAACGAGGTATACAAGTCGTTCAACCCGAATCAGTTCCCGACCGTCGTCGCCGACTTCCAGCTCGCTCCTGGTCTGTTGTTTCCCTCTTTCCGCCTCTCGCTTGCTGACGCGCCCCGCGCATAGATGCCTACGACGTCAACGTCTCTCCCGACAAGCGGACCATCTTCCTCCACTCGGAGGGCAACCTCCTCGCGGCGCTCAAGGCTGCCCTCGTGCGCTTCTTCGACCCCGAGCAGGGGCGGTTCGAGTTGAAGGAGATTGGACCGGCGAAGAAGGGCGGTGCGGGTGCAGTGGAGAAGGGAAAGACGAAGGCAGCGGAGGAGACGCCTGAGGATGTCGAGCAGGATGAGGGGGAGGAGCGCCCGAGGAAGAGGAGGAAGAGCTCCGAGATGACGGCGCTCTCCTCTCCCTCTGCCTCGCAGCCCACGCAGGCCGCGTCGATGGATATCGACCTCGACGCCTCCGCTCTCCTCCCCACTTCCACGTTGCGTCGCAGCTCCTCCCCTCCTCCCGCAACCCCCACTACAGCCGAACAAGCCCTCCTTGCCGCCTTCCCCACTCTCCCAGACGAGGACATCGCCCTCCCCGACCCGCCTTCGCCACTCAAACGCGCACACTCCTCCCAGTCTATGACCACGCCGCGCGCCCCCTCCCGCTCGATGTCCATGCCCCTTGACAGCGGGCACGCCGAAGCGCATGCGCATGCGCCCGACGAGCCGGCCGCGCCGCTCTTCCGCGGTGCCTCGCCGACTCCCCGGCCGCCTTCGCCCTCGCCTGCGGCTCCCACGGCGGGGCAGGGTGGGCGTGCGGACGCGGAGGAGACGGAGCGCAGCCCATCCCCGTCTCCCGCTCGGCCGCGTCCTCCTCCGCCGCCGACAAAGAGGCTCAAGCAGCCGACGCTGAGCTTCCTCGCTGGCGCTGGCGCGGGTACGGGCTCGGGCCCGGGCGCGCGCGGCGGGCAGGGGCGGGAAGGAGCGGCGGGCAAAGGAAGGACGGGCGCGAAGGGCGGGGAGATGATGAGGGGGCATCTGAGAAGGTTTTTGAGGGAAGGTCTGGGTGGGATGGAGGTGGTAGAGGATGAGGAGGAGCAGGAGGATGAGGGGGCGGAAGAGCGGGAGGGAGAGGGTGATGATGGGCAAGTCGAGGAGGATATTGACGAGCTGGAGGAGCCCGAGGCAAGCGCACACGACGAAGACGAGGTGATGGTCCTCGCCGACTCGCCCGACGCCGAAGCCGCAGCCGAGCTGGACGACGACGACGACACGGTCCTTGTCGTAGAGGACAGCTTCCGTGCTCCGTCCAACTCGCGAACTCCGCCTGAGCCGACACAGCCCGCCGATCTCGTCCCCGCGTCGTGCGTGTGCGTACACGGCTCGCAGCAGGACGACGAGGACGAAGACGACGATGTCCTCGAGATCACGGAGCCGGAGCCTGCTCCTCCTCTCAAGCCCGCAGCCGCTACATCGCCACTGCTTCCGGATCTTCCGTTCGGCGCCGCACCCGCCGAGGTCGCCGGGACCATCGTCGCGGCTGACACCGACCTTGCACTCGACTTCACCGCGCTCTCCGCTGCCTGGACCAGATCCTCATCCACCCAAGCGGGCCCGTCCTTCGCGCGCGCACGCTCTCCCGCCGCGAAATCAGATGACAATCTTGCTGGCGCGGCAGTCGGCGAGCGCGAGGACGCGGCCGAAGCGACGCTAACGCGCGTCGTGAGCAAGGAGGACTTCCTGCGCATGGATGTTGTCGGGCAGTTCAACCTCGGGTTCATCATCGCACGGCGGCGGGTGCGCGCTGCTCCAGGCGCAGGCGCGAATGCGAGCGCGAAGGGGAAGGAGCGCGCGTCGGAGGAGGACGAGGGCGAGGGTAAGGAGGGCGAGACGCACGACGACCTCTTCATCGTCGATCAGCACGCGTCGGACGAGAAGTACAATTTCGAGAAGCTCCAGGCCGAGACGGTGATTCAGTCGCAAAGGCTACTCGCGTGCGTGCGATCTCCTGACTCCGTCGAGCCTGGCTAATCTGTCGTGCGCCCGCAGGCCGCGCATCCTCAATCTCCCTTCCGCAGACGAGCTCACGGCGATGGAGCATGTCGACATCCTTCGCCTTAACGGGTACGACGTCCTCGTCGACGAAGACGCGGACGTTGGCGAGCGCGTCAAGCTCATCGCGCAGCCCGTGAGCAAGGATACGGTCTTCGACACTGGCGGTGCATCCTCCCTCAGTCCTCTCATCGCAGAAAGGACGCTGACGATCTGTGTGAAACAGACTTTGAGGAGCTCGTCAACCTGATCGGCTCGAGGAGCGGAAACGAGATCGTCCGCCCGTCGAAGGCGCGGCGGATGTTTGCTAGCCGCGCATGCAGGAAGAGCGTGATGATCGGCAAGGCGCTCAACGTGAAGCAGATGACCCAGGTGCACTGCCCTCGCTTGCAGGGCGCGAGAAGCGGAATTGACGGGATGAGCGTGATCGCAGATCCTCCGGCACATGAGCGGGATGGACCAGCCCTGGGTGCGCTGCGCGGTGCTCTGCCTTGTTCGGTCCCTACTTATGACGTACTCTGCATGCAGGCATGTCCTCACGGTCGACCGACGATGCGCTGGGTGCGTTCGATCCTGTCCTCCCTCCTCCCCACCTCGTCGCTCACTCTAGTTCGCGCCTGCGCAGCTCGCTAGCATGGCCGCGCGGGCAAATCCGGACTCTCGTTTCGATCTCTCGCAGCTGTGCATGGCGTATGAGTGAGACGCTGCAACGCAGTCGAACGGTCACGCCAGCCGGATGGACGGAGGCAGCGCATCCCCCACATGACGCTCGCCGCTGGCGCTAAGTCGGGTGCTGAATTCAGGTCTCTGCCGCTTTCTCTCCTGCTCCTCACTTGCTACACACTCCAAAATGCGTTTCAGCCTCACCTCTGCCCTCGCCGCCGCCTGCCTCGCCATCAGCGTCTCGGGTGCGTCCACCTTCACCTTGTCGACCTCGCTTCGCCGAATTCCGCTGACACCCACTCTCTCATCTCCAATAGCCCAGTCCGGCGGCGGCCTGCTTTCGAGCCTCGCAGGCGATGCTACCAGCGTTGTCGGGTCCCTCGGCGGCAGCCGCGTCTCATCCCTCGCATCCTCGGCTCTCGGCACGGGCGCACTCTCGTCCGCCGTCGCTGCCGCCACGAGCGCCAACAGCGGCTCGGCGGTCCCTGCTGCCGTTGCATCGCTCACGAGCCAGTATGCCAGCATCCTGGGCGGTGGTGCGCTACCCACGGGCTCGGCGCTCTCGAGCGACCTGGCCGTCCTCACGTCGGCGCTTGCGAATCCGCAAGTGCGTTCCGCTTCCTCTCCCCACCATTCTGTTATCAGAGGGAGGGGATGCTCCAGGAATCGCCACTGCGGCAGGAGAAGAGCAGGAGCGGTCGCCTGCCCGCATCTCGCTTTCGCGCATGCTGAACATCGCTAACTCGGCGCTTCTTTCCGCAGGTTTCGTCGTACGTCTACGCCAACCCGTCGCTCTCGGCGCTTGCCCGCGGCGCGCTCGGCCTCGCTGGCGCCGGCGGCGCGAGCGGTTCCTCGGCGGCGGGCGGCGCGCAGAGCAGCGCTGCTGGCGGTTCGGGCGGGAACAGCGGCGCGGGCTCGCTCTCTGCAGGCCTTGGCGTCGTCGCTGTCTTTGCGGGCATTGCGGCAGGCGCGGCGGCTGTCCTCTAAGCGGTCACTTCTCCGTGTTCTGCATCGCTCAACTGCGCCTCCTCACTCTTGATCCCCCTCGCCGTGTTCGCAAACGCTGTTACATGCCTTACCGTTCTCCCTTGTCTGTAACGTCCCGTACTGCCCCCTTGATCCGCACCCTCCATTGCAATTCCGTCCAACGACGCTTGCACCGCCTCGTCCGTTCGTCGCGCTAGCAACCGTTGGTGCTGGTCCCTCTCTCCGCTCGAGCTCTCGCTTCTTGCTTTCCTTCGCTTCACTCACTCGCGCTCCATCGGCCTCTTCCTCTGTTCGAAACGATGCGCGTGTTCTCCTCTTCCTTCGCTGCTGTCGCTGGTCTCGCTTTCCTCGGTGGAGTTTCCGGTGAGCCGCGCCTTCAACCTGCACATACACGCGTCAAGCTGACCTGCCATGCCATGCAGCCCAAGACTCTCTCGACACGGGCTCCATCGCCGCCGCCGCTTCGAGCGCCGTCGGCGCTATGGACCCTAGCCTCTCGCTCGACACCGGCTCCATCGCCGCCGCCGCGACCTCTGTCCTCGCCGGCGGGACGAGCGGTATCGGCGGCGCAATCTCGGCGGCGCAGAGCTGGGCGGATGGTGCGAGCCTTCCAACCGCAGTCGCCTCGCTCACGAGCGAGTACGGTGGGCTGCTGAGCAGCGCGCTTTCGAACCCGGTGCGCGCGACATCGTCTCTACGTTGTATTTGAGCTGATCAAGAGTCGCATGCGCCCAGGCCGCCGTCCTCCCCTCAGCCCAGGCATTGCTCTCCTCTGCACTCGGCAACGCCGAGGTCTCGTCCTACATCGCCAACAACCCGCAGCTCTCGTCGCTCGTTGGGCAGGCGACGGGCCTTGTCGGTGCCGCCTCGGACAGCGGCTCGTCGAATGCCGGCTCGGTCGAGGACAACAGGAGTGGCGCAGGCTCCCTCACGGGTGGGTTGATTGTCGTCGCGGGAGTCGTGGCGGGCGCAGCGGCGGTGCTCCACTAGACACGCTGCTCTTTGACGCAAACCCTCCGTCTTTATCCCTTCCCACGTTTGCATGCCTTCCGAGCGGGCCGGACCCTCTTGAGAGCGCACTGCGCTGTACAGACCCCGCGCTGCATCCAGACACTCTTCTCGCTTGAAGCCCAAATCTTCTCGTGACTGGCTCAGCACAAGCGGACCAGCGGGATTGTCGCAGGTGCGAATACGAGGTGACAGAGACGAAGCCTGCTCGACCTTCGCAAGTCACTTTCACTCTTCGACGCCGCCCGGCTCCTCGTCTGCGCAAAGTCCAACCTGCGATACAGCTTTACACGGCACAGAAAGAACCTGCCAATCCGATCCCTGCCCCCCTGCCGCCCGCCCACTCGCCCTCACACTCGCACTCACATCCACGCCCTCCTCTGCGCCCACTGACGCGGCGTCGTCCCGTACGCCCTCGCCGCCCTCAGTCCCATGCGTGGCTCGATTCCGAGCTCGTACATCGATCCCGACGGGTGGTGGGGGTGGTGCTGCGGACGACGGTAGCGCGCAGAATGAGTTCCCGTAAGATGCCCAGCAGGGGCGACGTACGCTGTGCGACGAGGTCGCGGCAGTGGACGCCTCGGCGACGGGCGCGGTTTCGTCGAGGAACTCGGGGAGATCCTGGCGAAGAGAGCGGCGGTAACATTCTTCGCTAACGAATGAGAGAGGTAGAGAAACGCGTACGAGCGCTCTGCGGACGTGTTCCGCAGTGCACTCCTTGACCTATATCGAGGCGTCCAGTGAGCGGGTTCCCAATACGGAGTGAGCGCACCAGGATCTCCACCCTCTCTGCCTCATCCTCTTTTCCATACTGAGCCCTGCGCCCGTCGCTGGTGACAGCGAGGTCGTACATGTAGGACCACAGACGATCCGAGCGGTCCCTCCCGTCGGGGCGCTTCCGGTTAAGGTAAGTGTCGTAGTACCGGGGTGAGAAGCACTTCATAAAGTCAATGCCCCAGGCCTTGACTGCTGCGACGTTGGGATCCATCCCTTTCGACACCTCGCGATTGCGTCCAAGGACCAACATCGTCATCATGCGGACGATCTTGCCAATTCCCGTCCTCCCAATGCTCAGTGCGGCGATCGCGTCGAGACGGACGTCGACATCGTCGTATTGGCCCATAGTGTGGGGTAAGTGTGAGGAGCAGAGGCAAGGAGCGAGCGAGCGGCGAGGAGTCAAGGAAGAAAGGCCTCGGCGAGTCCGCGGCGCCAAGTACGGCCTCCTCCAAGGCGGTGCAGCGCGCACCAGCGATCGTGGAGATCTTCCATTACCTGCGGCTAAGTTGAGTCACCACCCCGAAAAGTCGCCGAACCCACCCCCTGTCGCCTTCTTCTTCCGCTTCGCCGCCGCCCCAGCCGCCGCGCCGCCGACCTCCTCGCCCGCGAGCTGCGCCAGCAGGTCCGAATCGCCTCCGCCGGCGGCGGCGGGCGTCTTGCGCTTGAGGCCCGCGCCGGCAAGAGGCGCGGGCGTAGACGAGCCGGACGAGGAGAGGTATTTGCCGATCGAGGAGGCGCCTGCGGACGAGGCGGCGAGGGAAAGCGCGGAGGGGGAGGACGTCTCGAGGTTGGTGCCGAACCAGCTGTACAGATTGAACCATCGATATCAGCCAGCTGCACGAAGGCGCACTCGTGGAGAGCGAGAGGGAAACGCAACGCACGTCGTCCGGTCCTTCGCCCTCTCCTCCCTCTTCCTCTCCCTCTCCCCCCTCCCCTCGCGCTCCTCCGCCTCCCTCTTCAGCCGCTTCTCCAACCGCGTCTTGTACTCCTCGAACGGGTCGCCAAATACCTCGACGTCGAGGAGGACGACGGGCTTGAGCGGCCGGTCCGTGACTGGGTCGGTCGGGACGCGCTCGATCTTGGAGAGGACGTCTTGCCCGCCGACGAGGCGGCCGAAGACGGTGTGCTTGCCTGCATGGGTGAAGGTGCCGGGTGGCCAGGGGCGTCAGCGGTGCGCTTGAATTTCAGGCGGACGCAGAGACCGAACCGCGTCCTTCCGGCTGTTGGCCGCCGACGTGCGCAGCGGGCCGCTGAGGAGCGCAGAACGGATCAAGCGTAGCGCACCGTCAAGGTGGGAGCACTTGTCCCGGAACGTGACAAAGAACTGCGACCCGTTTGTGTTTGGCCCCGAGTTGGCCATGCTGAGCACGCCGCGCTGGTCGTGCTTGTCTGCTCATTCTCGTCGTCAGTGCAGCCCCGACCCTCAGGGCAGGAAGGTGGGCGTACGGGCGTTCCGTGCGCTGAACTCGTCTTCGAAGGGCTTGCCCCAACGGGACTCGCCGCCGCGCCCGGTGCCCGTCGGGTCGCCGCCTTGCAGCTGTGCAGGCGCGCCGTGTCAGTACGGATTATAGGTGAGAGGGGAGACGGGGAGAGGTACCATGAAACCCGGGATGAGGCGGTGAAACTGGACGTTCTGGTAGTACCCTTCGCGCGCGAGCTGCAGCAGGAGTGGCAGCGGATTAGCGAAGAAGGTTTTGAGGAAGGATGTACTTACGCTCAAGAAGTTGTAGCAAGCTCGCGGCGCGACTCCGGCGAAGAGCTGCGGGCGCGTTCGCAGCATTCTGTCAGTCCTGCCGTCTGCGAAACGAGGGAAAGCGACGAGGAGCATGCGCACGGGACGCACTTCGAAATTGAGCGCGCCGAAGTTTGTCACCATCCTCGCGTACCCCTTCTCGCCCCGCTCGCGTACCTGCTCATACATGAGATGCTCCTCGTCCCACAGCGCATTCTCAGCGCGCGTGCTCACCGCTTGTGCCGTCGAGGTGAACGCCGCTGCGGTACGGTTGTTTGAGATCGGGGCGGTGTTGTACGGTGTCGAGGAGGACGAGGCGGAAGGGACGAGGCCGGCTTTGCGCACGGCAGCGGGGGCGGCGGAGGTGGATGCGACGGGCGCGGCAGCGGGCTTGTCCTGGGGAGTGGGCATAAGCACCGGAACAGAGGAGTGAGGGAGGGGGAGCGCACCTTCGCCTCCTTGGCCTCCTTCTCCTGCTTGCCCTTCTCGAGCGTCTTAAGCACTCGCCCAATCCCGCTCGCCTCGATATTGATTCCACTCAGAGCACCCTCCTCCTCGACCTTGAGAGCGCGTCGGACGTAATCGAACTTGGAGACTGCAGAAGAGCAAAGTCAGCACGGCAAAAGCGAGAGCGAGGGAAGGAGCACACCGTCGCGGCCCTCGAGGTTGAGCGGGTCCTGCAAAGTGATAATGTCCTTGCGGGTGAACGGCTCATCCGTAAGGAGCTGCACGGCAGGTGAAGTGTTAGTACACGCATGAAGCTCGCGCGGAAGAAGCGGGCGCACGTCGTTCATGTTATGCGCCTTGAGGTTGAGGCGGTCGATCGATTCGCGCGCGTAGACGTTGCCGGTCGTCTTGATCGCAGCGATGGCTGTGTGGTCGTTGAATACCTTGAACGTGATCGGGTCGTGGTATTGCTGCGGGCGCACACAGCGTGAGAAGGACGTTTGAGGGGAGATTGAAGGAGGAGACGCACGCCGTCGTTATTGCGGGCGTAGTTGAGGCGGATGAGGTCGCCGGGCGAGAGCTTCTTGCCCGTCATGGGGTCGGTGCCATGCTGGCGGAGGAAGGGGATGATGGCGAGGAGCTCATAGACGGTGCCGTCGGTAGTGCAGACAGGCGTCTCGAAGGGCTTGAGGGTGAGGGCGCAGTGGTCGAAGGGGAGCTTGGCGAGGACAGTATTTTTTGCGCGTGCACCGCGCGACGCCGAGTGCTCGCCGAGTCCTCCCGCATGCTCAGCCTGGGTGGAGGAGAGGAAGGTCAGGACGGAGGAGGATGAGGGGGAGCTGAGGAGAGGCGGGATGTGCGCACATGCGTAATGTATAGCTTGTCGCTGTTCCCGTGACCCATCTCTGCGTACGTCTACTCAAGTCTAGGCCGTGGCTGCGGGTGCGAGAGTCGCTGTGGAGGGTGGGGAGGCGGAGGAGGAGGAGCGAGGCACGGCGGTGCGTGGGACTGGCTCTGGCACGTTTGAGCTGGCCGTGCGAGTGTATTGGGCTGATCTGGGCGTACGTCCTGTCCAGCCAGTGGCGAGGGGCGGGGACTGGGCTTGGCTGACCTCCTCATCGCTCTTGAGGGTTCGTCTGCCCTCGTCTCGCTCGCCCGCTTCCCCCTGAAGGCGAGGCTGCGCTCGCCATGGACCCCGCTGTCGACACTGGCTTCGACGAGGGCGTCAACGAGGAGCCCAACGCCGTCCGCCCGACCGGCGCAGAGGCAGAGGCCTTCGGGACGGGCATCCCCCCAGAGCTCTACCCCGAGGGCGCACCGGACGAGCCTGCAGCCGCGAACGCCATCCCCGGACAGGACAGCGCAGACGTCGTCCGCGCAGGGCCCCTCGCAGCCGCCGGCCTCGCAGAGCACAACCAGCACCACCACGCCCCCGACGACGCCCTCGACGACGCCCTCCCCACCCCGCCCCAGCAGTTCCTCGAGGCACACAAGGCTCCCGAGGAGGGCGCGCATGTTTTGCAAGACGCGCCTGTACCCGTCGCAAGCGCTCCGAGTGATGACGACGACGACATGGGCGACGACCTCTTTGGCGAGGGCGGCGCATCAGACGAGGACGTGTGCGTGCCCGCTTGTTCTTGCCCGCCCGAGTGGGTGCTGAACATCTGTCTGGGCGGCCCGCAGGGAGATGGCGCCCGGCGGAGAGGCCATCGTCGCGCCCGAGCCGCAGCACGACCAGGCGCCCGTCCAGCAGGAGCGTTCACCTTCGCCCGCAGACGGCCTCACCGCCGAGGAGCGCGCGAGGCGCCAGGCGCTGGAGTACGAGGAGGAGGACTACGGAGGCGTGGGCGAGGACGACCTCGGCGTAGGGCACGTCCTGCACACCCAGGAAGAGGTGATCGCGCAGCTGCCGCTTGCGAACCTCTCGATTCCACCCGGCGGCAAGGTGTGGCACGCGCGCATGCCCCACTTCCTCCAGATCCAGACGAGCGCATTCGACGACAAGACGTGGGAGCCCGAGGACCCGCTCGCGACGCAGCAGGACAGTCAGGACGCCGGTGCGAGCCAGCAGGAGGACGTCAAGCCGCGCACCGTCCCCGACGAGAACGTCATACGCTGGAGGTGGACCAAGGACGAGCTCGGCAAGGTGGTGCGCTTCCTCCGCCTACCTGCTCTCCTCCTTCACTGCATCTCCTCATCCCCTCCCGCCCGCAGATCAAGCAGTCGAACGCGCGCATCGTCCGTTGGTCCGACGGCACGCTCTCGCTGCAGCTCGGCTCGGAGCTGTTCGACATGACGCTCGCCATCGACGATTCCGCGACTCTCACCGCGACCGGCGCCACCTCGTCCATCAACCCCGTGACGTCCGGGCTCGTCGCGTCCGCGTTCGACCTCTCGCGCGGGCACAGCCTAACGTACCTCTCTGCGCGGCACACGTACAACGGCAACATCTCGGAGACGCAGGCGTCCGTCCACGGGAGCATGACGTTCCGTCCCGCGACGCTCGCGAGCCAGACGCACCGCCGCCTCGCGGGGAGCATTGCGGGGAGGTACGCGACGCAGCAGCGGCGCGGAACGCAGAAGACCGAGATGCCGCTCATGGACCCGGAGAAGATGCGCCAGCAGCGCGAGAAGGCCGAGCTCGACCGCGCGAAGAAGGCGCGCAGAGAGGCGGCCAAGGCCCCGGGCGGCGCGAGGCGCAGCGGCGGTCGCAGGGCGGGCGGGAAGAAGGCGACAACGATCGAGGGGCTCGAGTTGAGCGACGAGGACGACGAGGGCGACGAGGCCGGTGCGTACGACGGGTACCGCCGCGCGCAGCCCAAACGCGGCAAGGGTGGCCCACTCGCGCGCGACTACTCGGACGATGATGACGGCTTTGTGGCGCAAAGCGATGAGTACGTCCTCCTTCCCTTCTTCCCTCTTCTCCGCACTCCCTCTTCCCTCTCTCTCTTCTCGCGACTCACTCCACCTGCGCGCAGGGAAATGGAGGCATCCGATGGGGACCGCGAGGAGATTGAAGAAGCGGACGAAGCCGCCGAGCGCGAGGCGCGCCGCCGCAAGGACCGTCAGAAGCGCCGCGACGCCGCATCCGGCTCGGAGGACGGTGCGCCTGCCGCGATGGGAGAGACGCAGGCGGCACCGAGGCGGAGGCTCGTTGTTGAATCGGACGAGGACGAGTAGGTGCGCTGAGATCCGGGGGGAGCTGTACGTTAGCGACCTGGGTTGTGCAATAACGACGCGTCGAGCGCTCCGTTTCGAAACGAACCTTTGCTGGGTTCGTATGTATTCTCCCTTACCTCTCGAGCTACACTCTCTGCCTCCGTGAGTGACAAGAGAGACGCTTCTTATATCGCAGGAAACGGGGAAATGCAGGGGAAGGAAGGCACACGACAAGGAGAAGCACATCTAGCTGTCTCGCGACAGAGCGGGAGCACAATGACTTGATCATCTACATGTGGCTGTGCACGTGGTGCGCGAGGTGGTCAGCCGAGATCGTGTAAACGGGTAGGTGAGAGAGAAGCGAGACGCACATGCGCGGGCCGATGTACCGCTTCCGCGCGTCGAGCGCGAACCACACCAGCGAGCTGATGATGACGAACCCGAGGAGCGTCGTCGAGTAGTTCATATTCTCGGCGGAGATGGGTAGCGTTTCCGGGAAGGCGAGGATCGTGACCGTGAAAGTCGTCCAGGCAACGGCGACGGCGGGGATCACCGTCCCCAGCATACCCGGAAGCTTGAACGGCCCGGGCGTGAACTGGACCTCAGGATGATTGCGGAAGATGAGCTTGCAGGCAATCGGGACAGCGTACGAGGTGTCGAGGGCGATGCTGCACGCATTGAGCGCGAGGTCAGCTCCTTCGGCTCAAACAACAGTACTGTAGGGGGAAGAGAACTCACGCGCAAAGGGAGAAGACGGCATTGACGGCCACGGAGCTGGCGAAGGAAAGGAGGCCGAGGCAGGCTACACGCGTCCAAGAAGGTTAGCATTTCGTACTCTCGTTCCGAAGCGGAAGACAGGCAAGACGAACCGCAGATGAAGCAGACGAGCCAGACCGCGTAAACCGGCACTTTGTTCTTTGAGAGCTTCTGGAAGAGCCCGCGGTCGGGCAGGCCCTCGTCGCGCGAGAAGGCGTAGAACGTGCGCGCATTGGCCTGGAGGGCGGTCGAGACGACCGAGAAGGCCGTGAAGCAGATGAAAGCCCACAGCGCGTAGAAGCCGGGCTTTCCGACGTTGCGAACAACTGGAACGAGTATTGGGTCAGCCGGAGCGATAGAAGGGAAGGTAGGAAGGGAACGCACTGATGGTAGCTGCGCTGTAGCCCGAAAGGCCCGGGAGCTCCTCCATGGGGCCGCTGCAGAGGACATAGACGATGTTGTAGATCCAGCCGCAGACGCCCGTGCCAACGACAGCAACGACAACAGCGACAGGTGCGCGGATCGACGCTTTCTTCACCTCTTCCGAAATGTGGGCTGTCGCATCGTAGTCTGCGGGTCGCGAATGACGTTCGCGGCAGCTAATGGATGAGGAGAAGAAGAGAGGCACACCGGTCATAGTCCACTGAACGGAGAGCAGGCCGAGTAGGACGGCGAATCCGTCACTCTTCCAGCCGCTTTGGTTCTGCACGTTCGTGAAGACGTACGACGCCTGTGAGGGCGGGCAAGTCAGCGACGTCGCTCATGAAAGCTGGCGAATGGCGACGTACGGGGTGCTTGTCTTTGCAGGTGACGCCTAGCGCAATCACAACTGCAAAAAGGGCGCCAAGGTTGACGAAGACGAAGACGCGAGTGATTCCAGCAATTGCCTTGGTCCCAAGCACATTCATGAGGCCATGCACAACGAGGAGAAATACGTATACGGCCATCTGGTGCCCGGCGCTTGCCACATAGCTGCCGTCGGTCGAGATTGTTGCGGCAGCTAGCACCATGCCGGATAGACCCCATTCCTACCCGGGGGCGTCAGTAAGATCTGCGAATGCGACGATGAGGCGAGATTAGCAACGAACCGTTGAGGCGACACCCGCGATCTGACCGAGGAGGTTCAGCCTATGTGCGTTTGTCGTCAGTTTTTAATACTCGCTGCTGACAAGTGCTGAGGCCTCACCAGCCAACAACCCAGCCAACGATCGCTCGATAGCGTTGAGGGACGAGGTAGGCGGATGCCGAGTACAGCCCACCGCTCGTCGGGTACGCCGAGATGAGCTCGGCGATGGAGATGCCGAGAAAGAAGCACATGATCGAACCGATGAACCAGCACCTGTGGAGAGAGGTGGTTAGGGTGGCGAGCGATGAGACGGCACGAGACGGACCAGACGACGGAGGCAGGCCCTCCCAGCAGCAGCGGCGTGTCGAGCGTGGTTGCGACGGAGGAGGCGACTCCCATGATCGAAAAGGCGAAGGAGATGGTCTGCACACCAGCAAAAAGTTGGGAAAGGGAGAGGTTAATCAGGACTGGAGAAGGTTGAGGAATCGGCTCGATACGGGGGAAGGCCTCCGACGCACCGACAGGTTGGTGAACTCGCGAGCAAACTCCTGCACGGCAGCGGGAATGTCAGTATAGCGTTTCGGTCGGGCAGGAGGACGTGGAGCGAGCGAACCTGCTTGTACCCGAGTTGAGCGAGTCGCTCCTCCTCGCGGTCGTGGACGGTTGGGGTGACCGAGACGACGTCCGCGGGAGGGACTTGCTCCTTGTCAAAACTCTGGGGAGAGTGGCCCATTGGATAAGGAGGATGGGAAGAATCGCAGGTATTAAGGAGCAGAAGGGACAGCGGGGTGGGTTCCCTAGGGACTGACGGACGGTGGCCGGCGCTGGGCGGAGCGGGAGTCAAGGTAAAAAGCGAGACGAAGCGGCGAGGCTGTCGGTGAGCGAGTTGTGCTAGCTGTAGGCGAGACGAGGGCGGCGAGATAGGGAGCTGCATGCGCGGGGTCTGCAGCCCTGGGGATAAGGCTGCATCCTGTCGGATATCTCGCAGTCTGGGGCAAGCGCATCCCCCGCTCCCGCGCATCGGAGAATGAGCGCCAGCATCCCCTCGAGCCGCTCGATAGCCGCGACTGATGAAGAAAGCCGAGGGCTGTTGAGCGCAGTGCTGCAGGGCGCACTGTGAGTCGCTTCGGCCCACTGCACTACGAGGAGTAGCTCCAAGCCATCCAACGCGTTTCCGGGTGCGTGGAGCGCGAGAGAGCCCGCTTTGCTCCCTTTGGCCGGCTGGCGCCTGGCGCCGAGCCTCAAGCGTTGGTTGCCCTTGCCCGCCTCCACACCCCGCAGCGCTGCGTCGTTCCGTGCAGGAGTATCGCGTATCTTGCTGGGAGAATCGCCCAATCGCGCTTGTGCATTTGGCGCTTCTCGCTTCCCGCCTTCCTCCACTTCGGCCGCTCCTCCCCATCGCCTTATCTTGCTCGTGAACGGCAGCTGGCTCTCGTCCGTCCACATCAGTCTTGCTTTGTCTCCTTCTTTCATCGGGCTATCGCAGACCCCTGCTCCGCCATGGCATCCTACCTCGCCTCGCTCCTCGGCCGCGCCTCCAAGCCCAGTGGGCCTGAGCACATCGCAATGCCCGCCCCCTTCTATACCAGCACGGCGATCTACGAGCTCGAGAAGCGCGCACTCTTCAGCCGCATGTGGATAATGGTCTGCCATGAGCGGGTGCGTCTTCTCGTTCAGTGCCGTCGGGTCACCCGCACTGACGCCCGCAGCACTCGCTTTGGCGTAGTTCCTGAACGAAACAGGCAAGTATCAACTCGTGAACATGGCGGGCATGGAGTTTTTCGTGATCCGCTCCAAGGCAGGCGACATCGTACGTCCTTTCTCTCTTCTTTCGAGCAGCTGCGTTTCCTCGGTCCCTCTCTCTCAGCGACTGATGGAGCGCGCACATTCCAGCGCGCTTTTCACAACGCGTGCCGACACCGCGGGTTCCCCATCCTCCGCCCGCGGCAGGAGGGCGAGAAGGACCTTGCCGTCGAGTCGGGCAAGGCGAGCATCCTCGCCTGCGGCTACCACGGCTGGAGGTGCGTTGTCAGCCACTCTATCTTCTCGCGATCCTCCGTTGATCCCTCATCGGGCCCATTTCCCACAGCTACTCGACGAACGGCGATCTCGCCAAGGCTCCCGGCTTCCAGGACCTGCCTGGCTTCGAAGCGAAGGACCACAGCCTCTTCAGCCTGCGCGTGCACGTTGACAAGAACGGCTTCGTCTACGTGAACGCGGACAAGTGCGTCACTTAATCCTTTCCTGATGCGCTTCATGCTCACTTACCCGCAGGTCAAACAACGCCATCTCGTGGAAGGACCAGTTCGGTGCGTTCGAGGAGCAGACGCGCCTGAAGAAAATCGACTGGGACAACTACGACTATGCGCTCTCGTGGGGTATGGAGGACGCGCAGTACAACTGGAAGGTGCTGTGAGTCCCGCCCTTCTCAAGGGCGCCTTGCTCCTCTCGAGGCGAAACCGTCCTGACTTCTCTCCTCAGCGTCGACAACTACCAGGAGTGCTACCACTGCTCAGTGACCCACCCGGGATTTGTGAAGACGACCGACCTCGGGACCTACACCGTCCGCGGCAACAAGGGTGTTATCGAACACTACGTCAAGGCGAAGCCGGAGGCGCTCTTGCCCGGCGCTGACCCGGACAAGGTGCGTAGCTCCCTTCTTCTTTTCTGCCGCTTTCTCTGCGGAGAAAGGCGAGAAAGTAGCAGCACTGACGAGCCCGTTCCTCTACGCAGTTCGCCTTCAACTTCATTACGCCCAGCAGCTCGCACACCGTCACGCCCATCTACTTCTACACGATGAAGATCTGCCCAACGGGCCCGCGCACCTCCAACATCAGCTTCGATGTGTACCGGCACAAGAGTTGCACCGATGAACAGTTCGACGAGGCGCACAAGTTCTTCGTTCAGGTTGAGACGGAGGACAAGATGCTATGCGCCAACACGCAGAAGAGCCTCGAGCGCGGCAACTACAACAGCGGGCCGCTGCACCGTGCGTTGCCGCCATCTCTCGTTCTGTCTGGGCATCTCGCTGATTTCACCCTCTCCCGCAGCGACTCGCGAATCCGGTGTCATCTACTTTCAAAAGTGGCATATCGGTAACCTCAAGAAGCATCTCGAGAAGGAACAGGCCGCCGGGCACGAGATTCGCGGTGGGAGGAGTTTCTACCGTGGGGCGCCGACCAGCGCGGACAACTTCGTGCAGGAGGTGGAAGGGTGCTCAGGAGCGTGCAGCGGCGGGAAGGAGAGCGAGTGGTGAGCTATTCTGTATGTGCGGGCTGTATATTGATCCTTGAGACGCGAGAAGCGTTGCGCGTTGCATTTCGTAACGACCTTCCCAAGCTGAGCAGGCTGACTTATACTTGAGCCTTTGAGCAATTACGTTGGTTTCTTTGTGCTTCTTGATACATACAGAAATCTGGGCTTCTATACAAGCTCCCACGGAATCTCTGGCACGTCTGTATCGCCTGAGCCACCCCAGGCGAAGCTCTCGCAACTATGGCTGGAGGCGGGGGCTTTGCGATCCTTGGTATGTAAAATGCAGCCGGAATCCCTAAGCACCACCTATGCAGAGAGAGAATCGCCTATCCGTAGGGAGAGCAGTTCGAAGCCCATTGCAGACCAACTCCCCTCCTTCCGCTTTCTACCAATCGCGGTACGCCCGCTGTCCAACGTAAAAGGCCTTGGCAAAGTTGGCTGTGTGGGAAGTTGAGGTTAGCGCGGAAGAGTGAAACAAGGAACCGGTAAACTCACGAGAGGAGAAGGTAACGGGGGTGCCCTTGGGGACTGCGAAGAGGAATGTGAGCGTCCATTTTTGACGGAGTGATGTGGAAGGCGTACTGGACAGCGTGTCGCCGGGGTGAGCCTCAATGCGCACGCCCGCAACCTTGTCCTCCAGAATGAGCGTGCCCTCGACGACCAGCTTGAGCTCATTGTAGCCGTAACTGCGAGCAATCGTCAGCGTGCGCCCGCCCAATACAAGAAAGGAGACGCACGTGTACGTAAACGGAGTACCAGCCTTTACCGTGAAGAAGCCGCACGAGATGGGCGAGTCCTTCTCCCAGTGCGTCGTGAACACATCGTCGATCTGGCCGACCTCTTCTCCCGGCTCGCCCATGGGTGTGACGAGGGGGTGCAGCTGCATCGCATTCTTCGAGACGGCGAGGGTCGAGGGAGGGTTGGGGAACTTGGAGTCGCCGACAGACATTTTGGCGAAAGGCGCAGGCGGTGGGAGACGGGGGAGTTGAGCGTGAAGCGATGTGTGTAGAAGGGAGCGTAGGCTGTTGATGGAGCGTCAAGGGAGGCGAGCGAGGTGAAGGAAAGGAAGGAGGGTGAGAGGTGAGCGACTGAAGAGGCGGCAGCGGCGACGGGCCTTCGGAGTGCGGCTATCTGCGCCAGATTCGTCTGATCCGTCAGTGAGCACCGGTATCGGGCAGAGTGGGCGCGAAGCGCCGCCGGGAAGCTCCACATCTTGTTGCCGCGCTCTCTCGACCCGCGCGAAATGCGGGGTATAGCGCTCACCTCCTGCTCCTTCCGCGCTCTGTGCTGCTCTGCACACCTTAGTACGCCCACAATGCTCGAAATACTGCTATCCGCTGGCCAAACTAGCGCCTCGAGCGTCGTCCTCGTCCTCGCTGTCTTATCAGTCGCACTTGTCGTTGCCGAGCCGCGCCTAGGTCTGCTCGCCCGCGTGCTTGCAGTCGAGCCCGCCAAGTTCTCGCTCAAACACAAGGCAAAGAGCCCGTCCGCCCTCCCCGACCCCGATCCGCTGGTCGACCTCGATCTCAAGAATGCGAAGACCCGCGACCACAGTAAGCTCGCCCTCCCTTGCCTGCCTTCGTTCCTCGCGCTGACAAGCTGCGTAGTCTATGTGAACAAGTGCCTGCGACAGCCGTACTTCCAGACGATGTAAGGCGACCGGTAACGTTTGTCCTCCCGTGCACCCGCTCACGCGCAACTCTCACTCAGGGCGCACCAGCCGATGCACGTCAACTGTGCGTTTCCTTACTCACTTCAGAGCACGGGCAGTATGGCTGACATACAGATGGGCTGCAGACTGGATTGAGATCGACTCGAACTACACGCGCGAGATGCAGTACAAAGCGGCCGTCGTGCAGAAACATCGGGACGAAACGGTCATCTCGCTGCCGGAGAACGACGAGGCCGCAGGTGAGCTCCTCGAGACTCTGGTCGACTACCTGCCGAAGGTGCGTCTTTCGCTTTTTTTTGCGCAGGTGAACTCGCTCGCTCACGTCCAGCATTTGCACGCAGCGCTACCCCACCTTCTTCGCCTCGCTACCTAACGGTGGCATTCACAATAAGGTCCTGGGCGAGCGCCACTACGACTGCAAGGATTTGAAGGGCACGGACGCGCTGTCGGTTATTTCGCGGTACCTCACCCTCGTCCCCTTGCTCCCGCCTAACGCTGAGGATCTGACCCTCTTTTCTTCCAGCCTGGTGCAGGACGACTTCTTGATGGCTCGCGAGCGCGAAGACGGCCAAGTCTATTTCGTCGGCGGTATCGTAGCCGTTCCCGGTGCGTTTCCGAGCAACCGCTCTGTAGCGGCAAACCTTACCTCCTCCTTGCTCAGGCTTCTACAGCTTCAAGAGCAAGGTCGGAAAGTCCATGCGCGAGGTGCACGAGCCGGTACCTCAGTTCAACGAGAAGATCCTTATGTCGGTTGAGCGCACGCTCAAGCGCTTCAAGCCCGAGGAGCCGTTCGAGCGTTCAAGTTGGGAGATCGTCGACGACCTCAAGTCGCATCAGCGTATGTCTCGCGAGGTCAGGTCGGTGATGCGGAGCGCTCATCCTTGCGCTTGTGCAGACAACATCGCGACCCTCGAGGGCGACGAGAAGCTCGCCGACGACTTGCACCCGAAGGACTACATCTTCCGGTCCGCCGGACACGCCCGCCTTCGGTTTGACCCCGCTGACTGGCTATTTCTGCAGCATTGACCACCAGACTTTCCGCAAGCTGCCCAAGTCGCGAGCCATGATCTTCGGGTTCGTCGCCCATCTCTCGTGCTTCCACCCACTCGCCCCGCTCACGCTTCCTTCGTGCAGAGTACACCCCATCCTTCGGCGTCTCGAGACTTTCGCCGATCTCCCGCTCGTCCCGGCGCTGCTCGCTACGGTTCACGAGAAGGGACCGGAGGACCTGATGAAGTACAAGCTGAATTTCCGCTGTGCGTACCTCTTACCTCCTTGGCATTCCCTCGCTCGCGAGAGAGTGCTGACGCGCGCACGAACCCTGAGCAGACCAGGACAAGATGCTCGCCTACCTCAAGGAGCTCACGCAGAGCCAGATCGACCGCGGTTTGATCAAGTATGTCCTGGTCCCGCTTTCCTGCATGGACTCAGCAGCAGGTGACCAAACTGATGCTGACGATCTCGCACGGCGGCAGGGGCGACGAGGACGTTGCCGAGTTCCGCAGTCTCCTTGAGAAGGTCAAGGCGTAGAGAAGCGGGAAAGAGAGATTCATCGCGAGTAGGTAGACAGCGGAGCAATCAGTCAAGCAGTACATTCACGTCGGTGTGCGCACGCTGTGCGGAGCGAAGATCGGATCCCAGGGAAGAAAGCTGGAAGCGACGACATCGCCGGCGGGAGCGACAGAGTCGCCGGTTCTCGAAGATGCGGTCTCGGCTACCGCCACATGAAGGGGACGATCCGAATGTGCAGCTGACTGCGTTGCGCTCCGCGCCACGCTGATACAACTACTCCTTTCTGAGCGGCGGGGGGAGGTCGAGCAGTTCGCCATTAGCGCCCACCTTGTACTGCGGCTTCATTGCGTCTCTGCGAAATTGGCCAACGTAAGTCGCGGGAGTCCGTCAGTCGAGCGAGAAAACGGGACACGCACACGTAGTCTTGGCTCGCCTGGTTGCCCTTCAGCAGGTTGCGAATCGCGAAGAGCGCGTGTTCGCGCATGGCTGCACACGGTCGCGTCAGTTCGGGCCGGTGTAGCGAGCGAAGGAAGTGCCAAGGAAGGATATAATCGCAACGCACTCGTGTTCCGCTCGTCCATCTGACACATCCCGAGCAACAGCTCGAGCCCGCCGCACTCCCTCACGCGGTCCTGCGCATCCTTGACGCGTGCCGGCAGAGTCGATCGTGCAGTCGAGAGCGGCGGCGCGAACGAGAGGATGCCGAGGAACTGGACGAGGACGCGCTGCAGCTGCGCAATGGCAGCGGTCGATTCGGGCGAGAGGTTGAGGGCGGAGGGAGGAGCGGGAACGCTGGAGGAAGTCGAAGGAGCAGCGGCATATGTTGCCGTGGAGGGGGGAGGGGTAGGTCTTGCCGAGACGGGTGGCAGGAGGGTGGTAGAGAAGCGGAGGAGCCCTGCGGAAACGGCCGTCAGTCATGCGGAGTTTGAGCTGTGCTAACGGCGAAACTCTGGGAAGACGTGACGACACTAACGGGACGGTAACATCAAGCTTACGGACGAATGCCTCAGCCCCCTTGACCATCTCCACCCTCGCTTCCTCCTCCAGCTCGTTCTCCTCCCGCTCGTCCTGCTCCAGTGCCAGGCCTATCGAGCACAGACAATGCAACACGAGCACCAAGCCCTGGAACGTTGCCGCGTCTGCGGCGTTCTTGACGCGCTCGGCGCCCTCGTCGATGAGGAACGTGCTAAGGTGGACAAGCTGGCGGATCAGGAAGGGTGCGAGGGCGAGCGCGGACGGCGAGGTCGCCTGCCTTGCAAGGGAAAGGTGTCCGTCGAGAAACTTGAGGAGCGTGACGAGCGTTGGCGAGATGGCGAAGCCGGGCATGCTACAGTCTCCTCGCGTCAGCGCCGTTTCAGATGCGGACAGGCGGGAAAGCGCACAGCGCATGATCTTCGTAGGCTTGTGCAAATACGCCAAGCTTGATGAGCTGCTGTACGATGGCGAACCTGGGGAAGAGAGCGATATTAGCATGGCTTCTTGCAAAGAGAAGCGCGAGTGACGCACGCAAGCTCGAAGATGTCTGAATGGAACTGCTCGAGCGCAATGCCCTCAGGCGTCTCGTCTTCGAAAAGCACGGCGACAATCGTCATGAGGCGGTCGAGAATGGCCGCACCAGCCTTAGAGGTCCCGAGGAGAAGCCTATGTGTTGTGCGTGAGCGGGTGGATAGTTTACGAGGGAGGGCCGTACGTACACTCGTTCACGGCTGCCGTGAACCGAGTTGAGGAGGAAGATGAGAACAGCTTGCAGGGTGCCATGGTCAGGTGAAGCGAGAAGGCGCCTGCATGCGGGATCGTCAGTCGTGTGCGAGCGAATAATGCAGGAGGGCGAGACGCACTGGACGAGGTTGTCCTCCTCTTCAAGCACTAAGCGCTGAGGGAAGAACACCCTAGCGATATCCTCATTGTCCGTCACCAGGTTCGCAAGCGCCTGGCAGCAGGTGCGGGTCATGTCGGTGACTGCGCGAGGGCGTCAGCGCTGTCAAAGATAGGCGACTGTATAGAACATACAGGCCGCGTCTTCGAGATTGAACAGCGAGGATGCCGCGAGCAGGACCTTGCGAAGGTGCGGCTCGATGTGCGTTCTGCGGGCGAAGATGGTCGGCGCAAGCTTTAAGGTCGCAGCCAATGTACGCACACTGCCCGTGCCTGGTTACGTGCCTCCTGCGTGCACAGGCTGAGGAGGAAAGCGGCGAGAGCGAGGACGGCAGGGATGGATGCCTTGTCGTCGGCAGCGAGCCGGTCGGCCTCGACCTCCCAGACACGCGCAAACGCCGTCCAAAAGGGTAGATGTGCACCGTACACGGAGCTGTACGACCGCGCAAGGTCAGCCTGAGCGTGGCTGCGGAGGGAAACGCTCATCAGTCACCGGAGGGAGGGAGTCGAGCGGAGGCCGTGACGGGGCGGCCGCAAGAGCTGGACGAGCTCTGCCGGTGTGCCAGACGCGCGAGCATAGCTCTCAAGCTGGCGTATGAGCTCCTCTGGGCTCGTCGGAGCGGGATCTGCCATGGCGACCTGGTGAGAGCGAGCGAGAGAGCGGTTCGCCTCGTTCCCTCCGCCGACTCCTCGCGAGGATGAGTCTCGATGCGCTAGATCAGACGAGACACGACTCTTTTGTCGCTCACGATCGTCCGCTGGTCGAAGAACCTGCAGCCAAGCGCGTCCGCCTCGATCCTCCCTCAATCGACGACTCCGCCTTCCACACCGTCTCGCCCGCCCAGGCGGAGGCGTTTCGTACAGCAGGTCCGTCGCAGGCGCAAGTCGCACCAGTGCAGGCGGTGGCAGAGGCGAATGGCCTGGAAGAGGCGGTCCCCCGAGCAAGAGTACCGGAGTATGCCCTGCGGTTCACGCTCACCGGGCACAAGAAGTGCGTCTCGTCCGTCAACTTTAGTGCAAACGGCAAGTGGCTTGTATCTGCAGGTCCGTTGCGCTTCTTCCTCTGTTATCTTCCGCTCCTCCCGCTCACTCCCTCATCGGCTCCACAGCCTCCGACTCGCACATCCACCTGCATTCCCTCCCCTCTTTTAGCCTGCACCGGACCTTCCACTCGCACAGTGGCGGTGTGTCCGACGTTGCCTTCTCCGCCGACTCGACCCTCCTCGCCTCCGCCTCGGACGACCGCACCGTTCGCATCTGGGAGGTCGACCCTGCGCTCCCGCTCGATCCGCGACCAACACTACCGGACGCTGAGGTACCGGAGGAGGCGGTCAGGGTGCTGCAAGGGCACCTGACGGCCGTGTTCTGCGTGGCGTGGAGCCCGCGAGGGGATCTTGTCGCGAGCGGCGGCGTGGACGAGACGGTCAGGGTGTGGGACGTACAGAAAGGTGCGTCTATGGCTCGTCCTAGCTCATCTGAGGCCCGAGCTGACCATCGCGCGTACACAGGCCGTTGCATGCGGGTGCTGCCCGCTCATTCCGAGCCGGTCAGCGCGGTGCAGTTCAGCCGGGACGGCACGATGCTCGTCTCGTGCTCCTGGGACGGCTACATGTTTGTCCCACCCTGCTCGTGTATCTTTACATCCTGCTGATGCTCCAGCCCCTGCAGCCGCATCTGGGACACCTCGACAGGCCAGTGCCTGAAGACGCTCGCGCACGAAGACAACACGCCCGTCGCAAGCGTGCGCTTCACGCCCAACTCCAAGTTCCTCTTCACCTCGACTCTCGACTCTGCGATCCGCCTGTGGGACTACCAGAACGACGAGGTTGTCAAGTTGTACTCCGGGCACGTCAACCGCAAGTGAGTAGGCTGGGTGCTCCCTCCTACTTGCTTGAGCGGCTACCAGCTTACGAGGCCGCCGAGAATGTCCTATTGGTGCTCCGCTGACGCGCTCTTCGCGCAGATACTGCATCTCGTCCATCCTCACGCCCGACGGCCGGCACCTAGTCACCGGCAGCGAAGACCACAAGGTCGTCATGTGGGACCTGCAGACTCGGGAGGTTGTCAACGCGTGGGAGGCGCACAAGGGTGAGTTCTCACTCATATCTGCGAGGATGCGGAAGAAGCCGTCGACAGGTCGCCAGAGCTTGCGGGTCTGCCGTAGCGCCTTGTGCGGCAGAATATAACGGCTGGAAGGTATGACGAGCAGGCGCTGATCTTCCTTGCATCGACAGATGTCGTCATGACCGTGGCGCATCACCCGACGCTCGGCATTATCGCGACAGGCGCGCTCGAGAAGGTCCGTACTTCCATCACCCGCTCCGTCTCCTTCTGCCCCCTTCCTCCTCTTCTTCGAGCCTCTCCAACGAGCGTTATGCTGACGCCTGCCGATATGCCCGCAGGACCCTGTCGTCAAGATCTGGGTCTCTCCCTCCGCGGCTGACTATTTCTCGCAGGCGCAGCTCGACGGCACAGCATCAAATGGAGCGGAAGCTGGAGTCTTGAATGGCGGCGTGAATGGGGCAACAAGCACAGCAAAGAACGCAATGCAGCTTGTGCGGTGAGGCTCAGCGTGCTTACCCTGACTTCCTGGCGCTCCAGAAGAAAGCAAGCGAGCTCATTCGACCCTGAGAGCCGAAGTCCCGAGGGAGCGAAAGTTACACAGTCACGGCCGGGCGGACGGTTCCACCGTTGCATCCATCGTTCCTTTTCCGCTTGACCTCCCGGCGCGTCTAGTAGTCTGTCTCGCAGGCAACGGCGAACGTCGTCAGACTCTGTATTCCACGCCCAAAATGTGCGCACCCCCTCCCTTGCGGCCGCTCCCCGCCCGTCCTTCCGCCGCACAAAGCGCGCACTTAGAGCTCCTCACGGAAGGGGATCTCGTTACCGTCTGCGTCGAACTCCTTGTCCATGGCGAGTTCGCCCGACTTGACGATCGTGACCTTCTGCTTGGGCTTGTCACCCGGGCCCTTGGGGACGTTCTCGATCTGCGGGTGGGAACGGGCGGACGGGGGCGGTCGAGCGTTGCAGTGCAGGTCAGCGAGCGGCTCAGCACCGGCGAAAGGAAATACGTACGGCGGTAACGACATCCATGCCCTCGAGGACCTTGCCGAAAACGACTACAACGTGAAGCGGTCAGCTTCCGCGCTCTCGCGCTCAGAGGGGACAGCACAACACACCGTGACGGCCGTCGAGCCAGCTGGTCGTGACAGTGGTAATGAAGAATTGCGAGCCTGCGCGAGTGTGTCAGGGACTATGGGCCGAAGGGAGGAAGAGTGAGGCGTACCGTTTGTGCCGGGGCCAGCGTTAGCCATCGAGAGGACGCCCGGGCCGGTGTGCTTCAGCTTGAAGCTGCGGGTGGGTCGGCAAGGTCAGATGGCGCTGCCCAGAGCCGATGTGAGACAGCATACTTCTCGTCCTCGAATTTGTTGCCGTAGATGCTGCGCGGGAAACGGAAACGAAGTCAACCCGGGATCCGGAAGGTCGCAAGGGCAGGAGGTACCTCTTGCCGCCAGTGCCATCGCCACTACATCGACGTGAGTCAGTCAGCGGGCCATCAGACCGAAGTAAGAGGCACGAGAGGCGCACCGGGTGAAGTCACCGCTGCGAGAGAAAGGAAGGTCAGCCTCGCGTAGAAAGCGAGCAAGGTGAGGAGCACGCACCCCTGGATCATGAAGTTCTTGATGACACTGTAGTGTGTGAGGGAATGTTACTATCCGTTTCATAGCAGGACATTGGCAGAGGACGACGCACCGGTGGAACGACGAGCCCTCGTAGCCGAAGCCAGCCTCGCCCGTTGCGAGCTGGCGGAAGTTTTCCGCCGTCTGCATCGAACGGACGGATCAGTGACGTTGCGTTGCTGGAAGATTAGCCGCACAGGAGGCGCGAGAGGGCGCACCTTGGGGACGGTCTTGCCGTAGAGGCCGACGACAATGCGGCCGAGCGGCTCGTCGCCGTGCTGGACGTCAAAGTAGACCTGTAGACATGTCGCGGGAGTCGCGCAAGCGCCGGGCGGATTAAACGGGGGGTGGGCGAATTGATCGAGTACGGCGCGGGCGGAGAAGGAGGGGATGAAGAGATCAGCGATCCTGGATCTCGAGCTACCAGGCCTGCACGCTCCGATGTCCTGGCGCCCCTCGTGTCCCTCCCGCGAGCTGCAGGCGCGTGCCGCCTCGCTGCTTGCACCCATCTCGCTCCATGGCGACCGGCGGTCGATCAAGCATCTCCCGCGCTCGGCATACTCGATAGAGCACACAGGCGACAGTGCGCACCTTGCTGGTGATGACGGGGCCCTTGGCCGCAGCTGCGACGTGCGAGAGCACCGCGACGAGTGCGAGGACGAGCGACGTCGAGAGGAACTTCATCGCTGCGAGGGGCTCTTCCGGTGCACGAGGCGCGGTCAGCGGGTGGAGCAGACGACATGCGAGCAGGGCGGCGCCCTACGGGAGTGTGCGCAAGTTGAGAAGGCCCAAGGGGCGGCGCTCCTTTCGACGTGGAGCAGCGGCACCCATCTGAAACAACCGCGCTTTCGATACGTTCTCGCATTGTAGCGCCTTCACAACGCTTGCAACACACTCACAGCGCGGCGAATCGCCAGCAGAAGAAGCGGGTTGTCTATTAACGCTCGAGGATCGGTACAGGAGGAGATGGAGGAAAACGCCGATGTTGGAAGGCAAGCGTTAGACAGAGAGATGGCGGTAAAGGAGGGTTAGGCGAGGAGGATAAGGATATCGCGGCGGAAGTCGGTCGAAAGGCCGGCGAGAGGAAGGGGGAGTGAGGTCGAAGGTGAATGTCCGTGCGGCAGCGGGAGGTACAGAGGTGGCCGAAATGCAGCGTCGAAGACTGACACGAGTGAGAAAAGTGTCTATTGAACAAGGGGCAGGGAGAGGGGGTAGAGGGGAGTGTCGCCTAGTGGTGCCAAAGCGAGGTGCCGCCAACGCCGGAGCAAAGCTGGTGATCCGTCAAGAGGTCGTACGCGAGGACGTCCTGCGAGCGTACAGAGTCAGCTTGGTCAGTATTACGACGTGATGCACGCTCGCAGATCCGGTCGGCCACAAGGGGCGAGCGCCGCACGAGGCGCTCCCTTCCGCCAACGCTGCTCCAGAAAAGTGCAGACGTACCGTGTAGCCGGACCCATAGTCGGCGACGCCAAACGAGATGAGCACCGTGTCATCGAGGAAGCCGTGGTTGAGCCCGAGGCCGTGCCGATTCGACGGATGGTCCCCTACTCGGCCGCACGCTCATCAGTGTCTCCCGCCCGGGCGCAAGGAAAGGGAGAGCAAGAGCAGACGCACAGGCCATCGAGACGGTGAAGATCGGGTCCGCTTGGTTCGTTCCGCTGTAGGTAAGCGGGCGCGAGACCGAGAGGTAGTTGTAGGGCTCGGTCACGTTCCAGGTCACGACGTGGCGGACGTAGTGCAGGTAGGGCTGCATACGGGGGCCAGGCTTTGTCAGCGAAAGCGGGGAGGGGAAGAGCAGTGGTGAGAAGCATGCTGAAAGAGAGAGGTAACGTACGAGCGGGTGATACTTGACGTGGATGATCCCGAACATCACCGTGTTGTGCACGTCAGGCTTGCATTCGCCGCGCTTGCATAGAGTCGCGCGCAGGAGCGGCGTCGCGTGATGCAGGTGGACGCGGTTCATGTCGGCCCCGAGGAGCTCTGTGAGGCAGTTTTGCGCCGGCGCGAGCGGGTCGAGCGGCCGCAGGGTCAAGTTCGGCACATACTTGTAGATCTGCTGGGGCACGAGCGAGACGTGGAAGAAGAGCTGCGATTGGCAGAGACGGGGGAGAACGGCGGAGATTGGGGGGTGGGGGGGGGGGGGCGGGCAAGTCAGCGGGGCGCGTCGACGAGAGCCGCGGCGGTGGGAGACACACCTCGTCATTTTGACCCATAAATGGCGACCAGTTCTTCTCCACCGACAGCTGTTGGGATCGAACTCAGCGTACTGCACGTAGGGCAAAGCAATGAGAGCACGCACCTGGTTCTCGCGGATCAGGTCGGTTTGCTCGCGGAACTGTATCGGCGCGTTCCAGCCCGCCTTTTTGAGCGCCTTGTCGAGTCCAGGGATGACCATCCTGCAGGAAGTGACCGAGGGAAAGGGGTGAAGTGGGGAGCGGAGGTAACAAGCCGGGCAAATGCAGGGCGAGTGAAAGCGGGGACAAGGCAAGCGTAACGAGTTCAGAATGGTCAGCGCTCTGCTGTGCAAACTGTTGGCCAGCGAAACAGGAGCTGACCTGGCGTCAATGATGAAAAGAGCGCGGCAAACGTTGGGCATCCTTCCCGTCTGGCTGAAGACGAGCAACGGTTGCCCGTCATCCGTGAAGAAGAGCCGCGGGTCTTCCGGACCGATGAACTGGTCGAAGTCGTGGTTCACGCAGCGTTGATAGGGGACTTTCCGCTGTGCTGGGAGGTTGAGCGTCGTGAGCTCCGATTCGCGGGCGAGGTACGGGAGTTCGAGGTGTGCGCGCTTGAGCGGGAGGAGGAAGCAGCTGTAGACAAGGCGAGAGGGTGAGTAGGGAAGACCCTGGGGAGAATGGGAGGAGCGGGGCGGGGTTGAGAAGGTCGCGAGGGAGTGAAGGCCAGACGCACCCGACGACCTTCTCCCACCGCGTATCTTCGCCCTGGATGAGCTCGTACTTTTCCTCGCCGCGTGCGACAAGCCTGCACGGTGCCGAAGAGATTGAAGATTGAGCTCGCGGAACGGGAGTGAGGAGCGTGAAACGCACAGATGTCGCCACCCTAGCCCAACCTGATCGGGGAGGACGAGGACAGTCGGGTTGAACACCCCGCCGGCGTAAGGGTCGATAAGGTTGATGAATCCGTACGGGTTCGAGACGGACTCGATGACCTTGGCCTTGTTTGCCGATTTTGGGAAGGATCCTTTGAGCGCGGATGAGAGCGTCGTCGAGGTCAGGACAGAAAAGGCGGCTTGTGCAGTGTGGCCGCGCCGGGTTTTCAAGCGGGAGGTGGGGGAGATGGGCTCAGTGGAGTCGGAGGGTGAGATGAGGAGGAAGAGGAGGATGAGCCCGAGGGTGACAGCGGCGAGAGCGCGGCGTCGCGGGGGCACGAAGGCAAGGAAGGAGCGCGTAGTGGCGAAGCGCGAAGAGGAAGTGAGGGCGCGGCGGGCGGAGGAGAAGGACGGGACGCGAGAACGCCGCAGCTTGTTGACGATCCTACGCACCGAATAGCATCAGTTCACTTCTCTGACTCACATCAACGTATTGTAGCGGATTTGCGACGTATGATGGAGGAAGAAAGCAGCTGGACGCACCCATTCCACCCCTCCTTCTCCCATGCCTTCCTCCACGCCCGTCCCGCCTGCTTCGCCTGCGCGACAAGCTCCTGCCACTCTCCCTCACCCTTCCCTCCATGGGCGTTCTCGTTCGCATGCCCATTCGCCTGCTGCTGCTGCTTGACCGCGAACTTGCGCGCAATCCGGCCGTCATCCTCCGTCACGTCGGACAGCTTCGCGTACCGCTCGCGACCGTGCAGTGCGCCGGCACCATTCGGGGCGCCGCTGTGGCCCTCCTCGGCAGAAGCGAGGGCGTCGGCGTTCAGAATGGCGGGCATGAGGGGCTGAGGGGAGCTGAACGGCGAAACGGGACTGCTCGAGGTTGGGCTGGTGAGCGCGGTCGAGACGGTCGTGGAAGGCGCGGTGTGCATGGCGCTGTTGATGGTTGCGATGGACGAGGTCGAGGCGTTGGACGGGCGCCAGGGAGCGCTGCCGCTGCCAGATGCGGCCGACGAGGACGAAGACGACTCGCTGCTCAGGTCACGCTGAGCAGGCGCCGACTGGGGCAGCGGGCGCGACTGGCCGGTGAGCTGACGAGCGTGTCCGCCCTGGTGGTTGGCGCTGCTGGCCATGCGCGCGTCGGGGAGAAGAGCGAGGCTCGTCGTCGTCAACCTGATTGCGAGCTGCGGATGGAGCGGGAGGCAGGCGCAAGATGCTCGGCCCGGGTGGATGCGTGCCTCGCGGGCAAGATCGCGCTCAGCAAGGTGCTGACGGCACACAGAGACCTCGACCAGACGAGCGGGATCAGCAGCAGCAGCAGGCCCGCGCCGCTCATCCTCGCCGCGCGATCGCCCCGCGGAAAGACCACCACGAGACAACCGCACGCTCACAGCACAAGGGGACCATACAGGAGGAGCGGGGCCATGACTACAGTCTAGTAGAGCCACCGCTGCAGTCGGAAAATACCTGGCCGAATGCCGATACAGCTCGACAACGCCTCGTCCGCAACCTCGGCTGGAACTTCGTCGGCTGGCTCTGGGTTCCTGATGAGCGCTATCAAGCATGTGCAGCCTCTCTCCAGCCATAGGAAGTGGTTGGGCGGGAGAGGGCACGTGCGTCGAGCTCGGTTGCTGGACTTCGCGGAGCGCGCTCGTCGCCAGCTCGTCGCCTCTGTCCCACCCTCCCCGCGCCGCGCCTGGTGCTTTGTGCTCGTGCTTAATCACGATGGCCGACGTGAGGCGTCTTGCTCAGCCCGTCCAGCGGCTTCAAGGCGTCGATCTGACCTCTCCCCGCCGGCACAGCCCAACTTCACCCAGTCGCTCTTCGCGACGCTCGAGCAAACCATTGCACCGGACACGCAGGTCATCAAGGCTGTGCGTCAGCTCACCTCCTCGGATTGCGTCTCCGGGCTGACCTTACTGCGGAGGGTCACAGGCTACTGTCCAGCTCAACACCCACTTCTACGTCGACGCCCGCTGCGTTCCCTCCCTCTTCGAGATTGGCACCAGTGGCGCGAACCCTGCCGTGAGTGCCTCTCTCACGCTGCGCTTGACGCGTAGCACACAGAAGCTTTCTCTGCCCTCCATCGCCACCCCTCTCCCCGCCGATTTTCGTGGCTTCGGCTGGGCCCCTCATCGGCACAAGTGCATCTGCTAATTCTCTTCTGCGCTCGACAGATCCGTCAGCTCGCGCTCGTTGAGCTGCGCAAGCGCGTTTCGGCTAAGAAGAACAAGCAGTGGCTCGCGCAGTCGCAGGAGGTCCGCGCCGCTCTCAAGAGCCGGCTCCTTGACTTCCTCCTTACGGAGGCCAAGTGCGTAGCGAGGTATCTTTTGCTTGGGGAGCACAGCGCTGACCGGCTTTGCTGTTGCTGCCCTGCAGTGGCCAGGCTCGCACCGCCTCCGCTCGTCTCGTCTCCGCCATCGCCAAGTTCGAGCTTGAGAAGGGCGTTTGGGCTGAACTCCTCCCGTGGCTGTGGAACACCGCCAATTCGGCGACTGCCGCGCACCGCGAGGTCGCGCTGCAGACCATCTTCATGCTCCTCGACTCGATCGCCATTGCGCCCAACCAGCCCGGCGGTAACGCGCAGAACCAGATTCCCGCCCTCCTTCAGCTCCTCACGAAGACTCTCGCCGACCCGGAGAGTCTCCCCGTTCGCGTTTGGTCGATCCGCGCGCTCGGCAAGCTCTCCGAGTTCGTCGAGGTGGGCGAGGAGCAGGAGATCGTGCGTTGCTCTCCTTGCACCTTATCCCAGCGCGTGATCTTGATGCGCTGTATATGCACAGGCTGCGCTCCAGTCTCTCGTGCCGGGCGTTGTTCAGGTCCTTCAGGCAACTCTCGAGGCAGGCGACGAGGCGTCTACCAAGTCGATCTTTGAGTTCATCGAGAACATCACCCTCTCGGTGCGTCTTCTCGCCTCCTCCGGACGCCGAGAAGTGCTAATCCGGTTTACCGCGTGCAGGAGGTCCCCATCGTCACTCCCCATCTCGGCAACCTCGTCTCCTTCTTCCTCCAGGCAGCTGGCAACCAGGCGTACGAGAACGACCTCCGCATCATGGCGCTGAACTCGGTCCTGTGGCTTATCAAGTGCAAGAAGGCCAAGGTCCAGTCGCTCAACCTCGCCGGCTCCATCATCACCGCCCTCCTTCCCATCGGTGCCGAGCCGGAGCCCGTCGACGACGTCGACGATGTCCCCGCCCGCTCTGCCTTCCGCGTTCTCGACACCCTCGCCACCTCGCTCCCGCCCCAGCAGACCTTCCCGCCTCTGTTTGAGCAGGTCCGCACCCTCTCCGCCTCGCCCGACCCGAACCTCCGCAAGTCGGCAATCACGGCGTTCGGCGTCGCCGTCGAGGGCTGCAGCCTCTTCATTCAGCCGCACCTCGACAACATGTGGCCGCTCGTGCAGAACGGCCTGCAGGACCCGGAGGTCGTCGTTCGCAAGGCGGCGTGCACGGCCCTCGGCTGCCTGTGCGAGATGCTCGAGGAGGAGTGCGCGAAGCAGCACGCGATGCTCCTCCCGCTCATCTCGAAGCTCATGGTCGACCCGGCAACGCAGCGCCAGGCGTGCATCGCGCTCGACTGCCTCCTTGAGGTCCTCGGCAGCGACATCGAGCCGTACATCCCCGGCCTGATGGACGCGCTCGTCCAGCTCCTCGACTCTGCCCCGCTCGCCCTTAAGGGCACTGTTGTCGGCGCGATTGGCTCGGCCGCACACGCGTCCAAGACCAAGTTTGCGCCGTACTTCGAGGCTGTCATGCAGCGCCTCGTCCAGTTCCTCGCGCTCACCGAGGAGGGCGAGGAGCTCGACCTCCGTGGCGTCGCGCAGGACACGGTCGGCACGCTCGCCGAGGCGGTCGGCGCCGAGCAGTTCCGCCCGTACTTTGCGCCGCTCATGCAGCAGGCCATCGCGGCGATTGGCATCGAGAACGCGCCGAACCTCAAGGAGTGCAGCTACATCTTCTTTGCCGTCGTCTCGCGCGTTTACAAGGAGGAGTTTGTGCAGTACCTCCCGGTCGTCATGCCCATCCTTCTCGCTGCGGTCGGTCAGGACGAGGTCGACGAGGAGGCGCTTCTCGGCCCGAACGCGTCGACCGACTTCACTACGGGCGTTGACGACGACGACGATGGTGACTTTGAGGATATCGACGAGGACATCAACAGCGACGACGAGGACGCGTTCTTCAAGGCCTCGACGCAGATCGCTATCGAGAAGGAGTGCGCCGCCGACGCGCTCACCGAGCTGTTCGACCACACGGGCAAGGCGTTCCTCCCGTATGTCGAGGCGGCTGTCAAGGCGTTCCTTCCCGGCCTCGAGCACACGTGGCACGACGGAATCCGCAAGAGCAGCGTCGCCGCGCTCCTCGGGTTCATCAGCACGCTCAACCGCATCACCGAGCCGCCCAAGTGGACCAAGGGCTCTCAGGGCAACCAGCTCGGCCCGGATGTTGCGCAGCTCGTCAACCTCGTCGTCCCGAAGCTCATCGAGATGTGGGAGGACGAGGACGAGCGCGACGTCGTCAATGAGCTGTGCAACTCGTTCTCGGCGGCGCTCATGAGCGTCGGCCCGGCGCTCATTTGCCCGCAGTACGTCCAGCCGATCTGCGAGCAGCTCTCGGCGATCCTCCAGCGCAAGGCGCTCTGCCAGACCTCGAACGAGGACGATGAGGAGGGCGGCGCCGAGGCGGACCAGTCCGAGTACGACGCCGCGCTCATCGGCGCTGCGGCCGACCTCGTCGGTTCTCTTGCGACGACGCTTGGCGCCGACTTTGCCCAGCTCTTCGGCGCGTTCCTCCCGGACATGGTCAAGTACTACGACCCGAGCCGCTCGACGGCGGACCGCTCGACCGCGGTCGGTTCGCTTGCCGAGATCGTCAACGGCATGGAGGGCGCATCGACGCCGTTCACCGAGACGCTCTTCCCGCTCTTCCTCCAGGCGCTTCAGGACCCCGAGGCCGAGGTGCAGTCGAACGCGGCGTTCGCGATCGGCTCGCTCGTCTTCCACTCGCAGACGGACCTTTCGGCGCAGTACCTCACCGTCCTTGCCGCGCTGCACCCGCTGTTCGCCCTCCCTGACGACGGCCAGAGCAAGCACGAGAACGCCAAGGACAACGCGTGCGGCGCCATTGCTCGCCTCATCGTGAAGAACCCGGCCGCGGTCCCCCTCGACCAGGTTGTCCCCGTCTTCCTTCAGGCGCTTCCCCTCCGCCGCGACTACGCCGAGGCGAGCAGCGTGGTGCGTTTCGCTTCTCTCCATCTCCTCTGTGCGCATCGACTGACCCGCTCCTCTTTGGTCAGTTCGACGCGGTTCTCCTCCTTCTCCAGCAGCAGAACCCGATCGTTCTCTCGTCGCTCGACCACGTCCTCTCGGTCATTGCCAAGGCGCTCGCGTCGACTAAGGAGGCCGACGGCTCGGACGTGTTCTACCCGAACGGCTCGAGCCAGCTCACGGTTGAGAACAAGGCCAAGCTCGTCGACATGGTCAAGGCGCTCGCGGCGAGCCAGCCGGACAAGGTGCAGGCGGCGGGTCTCGCCCCGTTCCTTGCCTGAGCGCGCCCGGTCTTGGTTCATCGTCGTCTCCGTGTTGTCATCCACCATTGATAGACCCCTACTCCCTTTCCCACCTCTGCATTCCGTACGCAACCCCAAGATACCCACACCTTCGTTACTTCCGCTTTTCTGCCCATGCGTTTCCTTCTCCCTCTGAGGCGCTGCAACTCGGACAAGAGCGTTGCCAGCCACGCATTGCGGCCTGTCGAGGGGGTGTGGGAATCGGGAGATGTGGCTGATCCTCAAATCGACGCATTCTGCGCGGGCTTGGTCGTCGTTATCTGCCCGCGGGAAACATGGGAAGCTCGGGCAAGAGTGGAGAGCGCGGATCTTGATTGCGCGTGCGAGCGTCGCCTCGACGCGGCTGTCTCCCTTCTCCCCCTTCGCAATCCTCCACTTTGCCCGCCCCCGCTTTGCGAACAATGCTTGGCGTGTCTCGATTGTTTCGGCGTATCTTGCAATCGCCGTCCGCTAGCTGGAGAGCCGCTTCCGCACCCATCGCTCCCACAGCTTCTCCCACTCACGCCTGCTTCTACACGGCGTTGCAGGGCTTTCTATCGCCTTTCTACTCTAGTGGGCCCTGCTTTGCTTCCCCGCCCCTGCCCCCGCGTACGGAGACTGACTAGCGCATCTCCGCCCCATCCGCAGGGCGTTCTCAGCTCCGTTGCTCGATAAGGGCTCTCCTGCACCTTACCAGCTTCCGCTCGCCTGCACGCTCACCCAGAACGATAGTGGGCGATGCTGAACGTCTCGCACACTCCGGAGGGGAATCTCCTGACCTACGCTGACGAGGAACCGGTAATCTGTATGTCCATCGGCCTGTCCTCTCTGCCAAGCTTCTGTTTCTTTCTTACCTAGCTCCTTTCACTCGGCACCTTCTGACGAGCGCTCCCCGCCCTGCAGACAACCTCGGCGACTGCGCTTGGGTCGCAACAGCGACGGTCATCGTGGGAATCATGCCCATGGGGCTGGGTCTGTTGTACAGCGGCCTCCTGCGACGGAAGAACGCGCTCGGCATGATCTTCCTCGCGTTGACGGTGTATTCGATCGGGCTGATCCAGTGGTTCTTCTTCGGTGCGCATTCACTTGCCTTCAGCTTGCACCGACGCACCAAGCAGCTCCGTCCGACTGACGAGAAGCTCTCGTGCACAGGTTACTCGCTCACCTATGGTCCTGGGAACGCCTTCATCGGCGACGCTCGGTGGTTCGGCTTGGTCAACGTCGACGTACAGCCTTCGCCTGGCTCGATGGCGGTCCCCGCCTTGCTTTACTCGATCTACCAAGCGCAGTTCCAGGCGATTACTGCCGTCATCCTTGTCGCCGGTAGTGCAGAGCGCGGGCGCATCTTCCCGCTCCTCATCCTCGCTTTCGCGTGGTGCATGATCGTGTGTAAGTCCGCTCATTCCTCGCTCCCTTCGCCTGCACCTCGTTCCTCCTGGCGCTTCTGCTGATCGGCCTCACCGCTCGCAGACAATCCCGTCGCCCACTGGGTCTGGAGCTCGAGCGGATGGCTGTACCAGCTTGGAGACCTGGACTTTGCCGGAGGAGGGCCGGTGCACATCGCCAGTGTGCGCTCCTCGTGCCTCATTCTATTAGCCTTTGTTGCTCACTCTTCCGTCTCTTTTGACCACAGGGCGTGGGTTCCTTTGTCATCTCCGCCTTCGTCGGCAAGCGTAGGGGCTACGGCACAGCACAGCTCGATTTCCGCCCCCAGTCAACTTTCTTCATCGCGCTCGGGACAGCCTTTCTCTTCTTCGGATGGTGTGGCTTCAACGGCGCATCCATGTCCGCCCTCAACATGAAGTCGTTCATGGCGCTCAACAACACGCTCTACGCCGGCGCGGCCGGCTGTCTGTCCTGGACGGCGCTTGACTGGGTCTACACCCGTAAGTTCTCAGCAGTCGGCGCGGCCTCAGGCATTCTTGCGGGCCTCATTGGGTACGTGCTTCTCTCCACCTAGACTGTGAAACGTAACATGCGGAGGAAACCGTGAAGTCGCAACCTTCTCAACCTGGTCCTGACCACTTCTTCCCCGGCAGCATTACCCCTGCGGTCGGTTACGTAGCTGTACCGGCGGCGTTTGGTATTGGTGTCATCACCGCTGCTGCTGCGAACTTTGCGACGGGCTTGAAGCGCCTCCTTCGGGTCGACGACGCAGTCGACGCCGGCGCTCTCCACGCCGCAGGCGGCGTCGTGGTGCGTCTCGCACTCCTACCCTCGCCTTTGACAGCTGTAATAAGGTGTAGGAGGTGGGAAGGGGCTGCACCTCACCAGGACGAGCACTAACCTGACTGCGTCTACAGGGCGCGATCGTTACGGGCTTCTTCGCCGACAGCCGCGTCGCCGACTTCGATGGCATAACCATCATTGACGGGGGTTGGATCAACAAGAACGTCCGTCTCTCCATTATCCGCGTGACAAGCTCACGGGCTGAGCGTTCCCCCCCTCCTCTTCTCCCTCTCTCGCAGTACAAGGTCATGGGCTATCAGCTCGCCGGCTGCACGTCTATTGTCGCCTGTTCGTCTTACCCCCACATCACGCCCGGAGACTCCCGCGCTGACGTTCTCCTCTTGCAGACACCGCGGTTGTGACCTATATGCTCCTCTTCCTCATCAACCTTATCCCGGGCTGCAAGTTCCGTTCAAGCGAGGAGGCGGAAATCGTTGGCATTGACGAGGCTGAGGTGCGTTCGCCGTCTCTTCTGGCCTTGGCAACACACTGACGGTCAGATCCGTCGTTCTTCCCGCGCTTCAGCTCGGCGAAGTGAGCCTGCTCTCTCCCCTCACCACCGTGCTCGCCTAACCCTCTTCCCTACAGTTCGCCTATGACTACCTCGCTCTCAAGCGCGATGTTGACGATCACAGCACCTTCTCGCGATCCGTCTCGCGCCCCGCAGGCGGAGCGGCAAGCGAGCGTGGCCGGCCGGACGAGCGGTCGCCGAGCAAGTCGCACCACGAATCGAAGGAGGTGATGGGCGGGACGGTGGTGCAGGCTACGGAGGCGTGAGTGAGACACACGAGGTCAAGGAAAGAGCAGAACGAGGTCTGTCTGTAGAGCAAAGCTCGCGATATCATATGTTCTGGTTGGTCTCTTTAACAGTGCCTCGCGACCGGAGCGCATCGCACAACAAGAGCAGACTGCGTTGCCCGTGTGTCTACCAAAACCCGCCGCCTCCGCCTCCCTTGGCCGCCGCACGCGCTTCGCGCGCATTCGCATTCTGCTTCTTCTTGCTCCCCTTCTGCCGGCCGAGCACGTTTGCGCTGACGGGCTTCTTCCCGTGGTGCCGCCGCTCCGACTGCGCCTTCTTGCGCGAGAGCGACGACGCGACGATCGACTCGACGTCGCGCGTGACGCGCGGCGCAGACGGGCGGTGCCGCCTGTGCGGCGCGGCGGGCGCATCGTCGTCGTCGGCATTCTCCTCCGAGCCGGACGCGTCCTCGCCCTCCGATCCCGACGACGCCGAAGGGTCGGAAGGCCGATCCGCATCCTCTGCGTCCGGCTCCGCTGCCAGCCGCAGCTCGCCCACCTGACGCGCGAGCTCGCTGTCCTCCTCGTCCCCACCCTCCCGCGACGCGACCTCCTCTTCGCCAGCATCCTCCTCCGCGTCAGACTCCTCTTTGGCCGACTCGTCGCTGTACTCCTCGTCCGAGGCGATCTCGTGCTCGTTGCCACCGCGCGAGGGGTGCGCGGCATCGTGCGCGGCAAGTTCGGCCATGTACTACGGGCGAAGGGAGGCGGAGGGCGTCAGCATCGGCTCGAGGAGCGGCTGGGCAGTCCGTATCGCGAGGAGCTCGCGATCAGCGAGCCTCCAGCATGAGGAGGGTAGCTACGCACGTCGTCGAGCACCTTCCTGTCCTCCTTCTTGAACCCGCTCGCTGCGACCTCGACGTCGAGGTCGAACTCGCGAACGCCGTCGCGGACGACGCTGGTGAACTTGGGAAAGACGGACGACTCGTACTTGAACCTCCGGCTGAAGAACGTGCGGATGCATTCGACGTCGCGGTTGAAGTAGCTGCGCGTGGGTGGATGGTCAGCAGATTGCGTGAGTAGGGGTGGAAAAATTGAGGGAGACGCACTACTCCGCGTCGGGGTGGTCGGTGCTGACCATCTGTGGAAAGTCGATCAACACCGGCTCGAGCAGCGTGCCCTCGCGCTCGCGTCTCTTGCGCTCGTCGTACTCCTCGCCCTCGAGCTCAACCTTGACGGGATAGTCCCCTCCCTCCTTTGCAACGCGCTCCTCGCGCTCGTCCGGCGTCTCGTCGTCGCGGTCCTTCTCCGCCTCGGTGCGGTGATCCCGAATGAGGAGGTTAAACTCGTTAAAGTCGCCATGGATAAGACCGGAGCGCGCAAGGCGGACAATCATGTCCATCAGGAGCGAGTAAAGCGCGCCGGGGGAAGGGACGGCCGAGATCTGGCGGCTGCGAGAAGGCGGCGTCAGTTCTGTGCGCAGGAACGTTGCATGGCAGCGTACAGAGGGAAGGCGTCGATGAGCTCCATGATGAGGCAATGGCGCGACTGGTCGATTGGTTGCGGGACGGGAAAGCCATGGTCATGCAGCACCTGCGCGGGCTTCTCGTCAACCACATGCTCTTTTGCGTAGAAAGGTCGGGCGAGCATACCTTCATGAACGCAAACTCCTTGATCGCCGCGAGGCGCGACATGTACATCCAGCTCGCGGACTGGCCCTTGCGGAGGTAATCGCGCTTCGACTTAATCGCGCGGAACGACATGCGGCCGAGACTGCGCATGTGCACCTCTTGTCAGCGGGTGGACAATAGCGGAAAGGAGGGAGACGCACCGGTGAATCTTCATCACCATCTGCGCGCCGTTCTCATCTGCCACAACGTAGATGTCTATGCGCAAACGCGAGTGTCAGACGGGTCCCACCGCCGCCAGCTTCAGTCTTGCCAAAAGCAGACGGCCAGACAAGGTAAGGAGAGAGCACGACTGACCACTCTCCTTGCCCGTCCCGATCTGGTTCCCCACGCTGTAGATCGTGTCCCTCCTCGCGAACGTCCTGCACGCAAGAAAGTCGTACCCGCCATACGTAAGGCGGTAGCCCTCGTCTGCCCGTCCCGCATCAGCACCTTTGCGACTCGGAGGGAAAGGAAGGGACGGTTAACGCACACTTGGCGTTCTGCACCTTGGCGACGAGCTTCTTCTTGGCGAGCTCTCCGAGCGCCTTGTTGACGCCGCCGGAGCGCGACCCCGCGATCTGCGCGATCAAAGGCGAAGGGACGATCTCGTGATTCTTGGATCCTTGCTCGACCTGGTGAGCGGGCGGAGGCGGATGGCGAGGAGTGGATGGGCATGACGTGAGGAGAGCAGAGAGTACGGTGACAGGGCAGATGAGGGGTCGGAACAGCGGCAGTGAGGCCGAGGGGTACGAAACCGAAGGAGCGAGAGAGGGGGAGGTAGCGGACAGAGGTCAGCTCGTCGCCCCGCCTCCTAAGGCCTTCCCAGAACAGCACGCACCGCCGAGAGTACCCGGAACGCATCCGCTGAGATGTACCGCAGGTCTATCCGCGCCGTGCAGAGGCAAGGTCAGCTTCATCAACCGGGAGGGTTACAGGCGACGGAGCGGTGGGAGAGAGCGAGGCGAGTAGGGCGCACGCACCCGTGGCGTCCAACTTCATGGCTTCCGAGTCTGGACGGCGCTCGGTCTAGCGCTCAAGAGGGTGAAGAGTGGGGAGCGGCCGGGTGAGCTTGACCTTGTAATCTGGGCTGGGCGGACGGGGAGCGGAGCGGCCGGACAGCGCTCGCTGGAACAGCCTGGTAGGCCCTTGCGACGCGGTGGATCACTCGACTGGCTCTCGTGTGACTCGATGCACGGAACGGAAACCCTTCAGAAAGTTGCCAGCCCACCATCTACTGCGACTTCCCCACCAACCAGCACCTCACGCCGACTTCTGGTACGAAGGCTGCACACGCACCACGCCATCAGTACCTACAGCGCCAAGGGCAGCTGTGAGAACATACCGTCTCGCCCTTCTCTGCCAGCTTCTTCGCCGCCTCCTGCCTCGCCCAGCCCTCGATGCTGCGCGAGCAATGATCTCGCTAGTGAGCGAGAGCTCTGCACAATCGGCTGGCATGGAGCGGATGTGCGGACGCACCTGGTGTCGGGCTTGTAGTAGATGAGGACGGCGCCGAGGAGCATGCCACCGCCGAACCCGTAGTAGTAGATGTTCTCCCAGTCCTCCTTGACGCGCTTCTGGCCTACATGTGAGAAGGGTGTGGTCAGCTTCGCGGGCAGGGCGACTCGGGGTGAAGAGGGAACGCACCGGGTGCGGGCGGCTGGAGGAGAGCATCGGGGCGAAGCGAGAGAAGGTCAGCGAGAGGTCCAACGCGCGCTGTGTCGAGTGTCACAAGGCTCTTCGTGCGCTTGACGAAATGACTAGTACTCCCCAGCGCCTCCTCACGGCGGTGCGACCCCGCGAGATTCGCGCCCCAATCCGCGCCGCATACCGCCTGCAAGCGAAAGAGGGGGACGCACGTGCTCGCCAAAGAGTCTGCCGGTGGGCTCATGGTAGGCGGTGCCGCCGGCTGCCCGCCTCTGGCCGAGGATGCCGGCGGAGAGGGTGCGGCGGGAGATGGCGGTGCGCAAAAGCGAGGCCGACATTGGGGGCTGATGGCGGTGCGTATGGATGCGTGTCAGTGGCCCTGCAGGAAGATGGGCGGGCGAATGCGACACACGGGGAGAGTCGGGTGAGGAGCGGAGGCGGAGCGACGAACAGGACGAGCGATGAGCGAATACCGCAACAGCCCCCGCAGGATGGGCCGGTCTGGGTCATAGTGCAACCAGGGTAGCTTTGAAGTATTCCTGCCCTACTCTGGAACTCAACCGAGAGGAGGGCGCCGCCGCGACCTCGCCCTCGTCGCTCCCCTCTCAGGCTCGTACTTTCACCTCATCGCTCGCTTCCTCCGAGCAGCCAGTGCACACTCGCAGAGCTTGCTACGCGCTGCTCGACATCCCCTCGAGCGAATCTCGTCGGACACCCTCCTCGTCATCGTCGCGCCGAGCCTCCCGCGCACCTTCACCGCCTCCTCCCTCAACACCGCCCGTCCAGGAATGACCGAGCCCGCCCAGTCCTCCGCCGCAGGAGCGCAGGGTACTGCCGCTCCAGCCGCCGCGCAGGCTGCCGCGCCCGCGCCCGGCACCGACTACGATGTCGGGCTCGGCATTGACGGCGTCAAGCCAAAGGACCCGAGCTACTACCAGCTCTTTGGCGTAAAGGCAAACGTTTCGGATGCGGAGCTCAAGAAGGCGTACAGAAAGGCCGCCATCCGCTGGCACCCGGGTGCGCAGGGCATTCCTCCAACCCCCTCTTGCTCGCCGACACCTGCCCCGTGAATCTCCCCGACGACAAACGACACTGACGCTTGCGCCCACAGATAAGAACCCCAACAACCCCGATGCAGCGGCCAAGTTCCAGGAGATCAGCGAGGCGTACACGTCCGTCCCGTCTCTCTCCCCTCTCTCTGCCTCCCCTCGCCTCCGCTGACCTCCGCCCCCGCGCGCAGCATCCTCTCGGACCCGAACTCGCGTGTAGTGTACGACAAGCACGGCAAGCAGTCCGCCATGGGCGAGGCCGGCGGCGAGGAGGTTATGCCGGACCCGGGTGCGCTGTTCAGCCAGATGTTCGGCGGCAAGGTGTGCTTTCATTCGCGTTGTCTTGCGAAGAAGGGGGAATGCTGACGACAAGCGTAGGCCTTCGAGGACTGGATCGGCGAGATCAGCCTTGGCAAGGAGGTGTCGAAGGCGTTCGAGCAGGCGGCGGAGGACGAGGAGGCTGAGGCAGCCAAGGTGCGTCTGCCATTGCTGTCTGCTCAATCCCTCGCATTTTGGCTTGTATTAGGTGGTAGCGGAACATCAGCTCACGCTCCTATTCCCCCGCAGGTCGAGACGGACGCGAAGGCCACTCCCGTCGCGCCTACCCCGCAGCAATCCTCACCCCACTCTGAGCCTCACGTCGAATCGACGGGCCACTCGAGCACGACCTCCGCGCCGACCGCATCCGTCGTCCCCCCTCCTGCCGCAGGCGGCCCGTCCACCACCTCCGCACCCGACGCGCCCATCTCGGGCAGCTCGACGTCCGAGCCTCACCCGCAGAAGTCGCACCACGCGGGCAAGCCGCCGAAGCTCACGGCCGAGCAGAAGCAGAAGGCGTACGAGGAGGAGCGCAAGTCGTACGAGGAGAAGCGCAAGCGCGTCGAAACGCTCGCGCAGAAGCTCCGCGACCGCGTGAGGCCGTTTGTCGAGGCGCGGAGCCCGGGCGATAAGGACGACCCCGAGACGAAGAGGTTCGCGGAGAGGATGCGGGAGGAGACGCACGACCTCGCGATGGAGAGCTTTGGCGTCGGTGCGTTGCTCTCCCTGGTGTCTGTGCTGGATCAGTCTGCGCTCAGCTCGACCGACTCTGTTCCGTACTGACACTGTCTTGTCGCGCAGAGCTCTGCCACCTCCTCGGCGAGATCTACATGCAAAAGTGCGGCTCTCTCAGCCTCTACCCCTCGCAACTCGCGTCCCCGAGTTCCCAGACTGACCTTCGGCCGTGCACAGGGCGACGACGTACATCCGCCTGCACCGCAAGCCGTCGGCGAACCTGCTCGGCCTCCCGGGCTGGTGGTCGCGCGTCAAGGAGAAGGGCGCGACCTTGAAGGAGGGCTGGTCCTTCCTCAGCACGGGGCTCGACGTTCAGCGCGCAATGGTCGACATGGAGAAGCGCCAGGAGAGGGGCGACCTTGGCGAGGAGGAAATGAAGAAGATGGAGGCGGAGCTGAGCGGGACGCTGTTGCTCGTTGCCTGGAAGGGGAGCAAGTTCGAGCTGAGCGCGGTGCTGCGGCAGGTGGTGGACCTCGGTGCGTTCCCGCGTGCTTTCCACTTGGGAGGCGGAGAGCTGACTTCTCGCCGTCCCGTTGCATAGCGCTCTCGAAGGAGTCGCCCGAGGTGACCGATGCTGTGCTCATGAACCGCGCCAAGGTGTGTCACTCCTCCCTCCCAGGATGCTCCCTTCTCGCGAGCAACGACTCACGCCCGTCCAACCGCGCACAGGCGATCCTCTTTATCGGCGCGATCCTCAAGGCCGTCCAGCCGGAGGAGGGCGACGACGAGCGGCGCGAGCTCGAGCGCCTCGTTGCCGAGGCGAACGCGCGGCGCAAGGAGCGCAAGAACCCGCCCAAGAAGGAGAAGAAGCACGCTGGAGGGGCGGACACGCCGCCTGTAGTTGAGGAGAAGAAGGCGTGAGGAGAGGGAGGATTGATGAAGAAGAGGCTTCCGTCCGTACACACCCTTAGTAGACACTCCTCGCCACGCTACGCCGTAATGATGCCCTCATGAATGCTGGCGAATTCAGCGGCGCCGTTGAGGACAGCACGGCCTCACATCAACTGCTTGCCTCCGCCCTTTCACGCTCGTCTTCCAACGTCGCTCCAGTTCGCCCGCCGTTCGTCACACACGTTCTTACATGCCTCTTGATGCCGCCCGTACGCTCCCTGTCTTTTCCACACCCGCTCGGACCCGTGCGAACGCTCGTCTCGCCGCCTCTCGTCCACAGTCTTCATCCTCCTCGTTCGCCCGCGTGCCGGCTCGCCCGGGTGGATCGACTTTCTCGTGAATCGTTCTGGAACGGGCGAGGCGGACGAGCCACTGTATACGGCGGTCAAGGTGCGCTGCACCGTCCGTTCCCCCCTCCCCCCACCACCACCACCACCTCGTCGTCGCTGACCCCGCTCTCCGAACAGGACCCGGCAATCGAGATTGTCACTCTTCTCGACGCACCGACGCTGGCGGTTCTCGGGCGGACACACGTTGCCCCGCCGCCCGTGCCGAATGCGATTCCGAAACCCAAGCACCGCCTCATCGCCCTCGACGCGCCGCCGGCCGAGGTGCACCTGCGGAACAAGGCGGGGCTGGCATGGTGTTGGGAGATGGAGTGGGAGGGCGTGCGGTACACGTGGAGTCGGGACGTGGTGAGCCTCGTGGGCGGGGAGAGGGGGTACACCCTCAGTGTCGTGCGTCTTTCCTGCTCGCCTGCGTGCGCGGTGGCACACTGATGAGGGAGCGCGCAGGACCGCAAGCCGGACCCGAGCTTCCCGATACTGGTGTTCTCGCCGAGGAAGAAGGGCGGGAGTATCGAGGTATTCGACTACAATCTCGACGTGCGTCTCTCACTTCCCTCGCGCTCCCGCATAAAGACGTGCTCGACGGCATCAGAGTGACGCGAATCCGTGTCTGCAGCGTGTCGAGCCTGCTCTCCAAGACCGGAAGGGGACGTCGTGCTCCGCTCTCTGTCGCCGCCTCGTGACTGACGTCCCCGATCGCACAGGCCTCGAGATATCCTCACTCCTCGCTCTCGCACACTTCACCGACCATCTCTTTCGCCTTTCGGAACCTCCCTCCTCCTCCTCCACCTCGCCCTCTCCCTCTCCCCATGCCGCCGCCTCCCCCTCCCCACCCCTCTCACGCATCACCTCCCTCCTCCGCCCGGCGCCGCCCGTCCCGCCCGAGCCGCCGCGTCCGCCGTCCACGGAGCCAGCGAGGATTAGGAACGGGCTAACGCCGCTTGCGACGAACGAGATCGAGGTGACGGACGCTGGGGAGGCCGATCTGGAAGCGCATTGCGAGCGGTGCTTGCAGTTACTGGAGGTGTGTCCCGCGCTCTGCCGCTTCCGTTCCTGTTTCAAAAGCGCGTCGAAGCTGACAACCTGTGGACGCGCGGGCAGGACCCCGCTCTCCTCTACCTGTCCATCTCAACCTCCCTTCCAGCTGCCGTCCCTGCCGTCGCCGCGCTTGCAGAGCGCGTCAAGCGCAGGCGGTACAAGCTTTGCGGGGAGGAGGTCAGGCTCTTTGTGGACGATGACGGGGCGGCGAGGGCGCATGACGGCGAGGCGGCTGCGGTGGGCGGCGGTAAGAAGGGAAAGGGCCGGGCGAGCTGTGCGTCTTCTCTCTCGCTTACCTCCTTGTGATGCCGGACTAAGCGACCACGATACAGATGCCCCACCGCCAACAACCCTCAAGCTCTTTCTCTCCCGCATTGACATGGCCGACCTCCTCCCCAACCACCGGCGTTCCTCTCACCCCCCGCGGCCGCCTCAACCGCCCATTCGCCCGCCAATCAACTTTGACGAGCCCGGCTCTCCCTCGCTTGCGCCGCCAAGCGTGGCGGCGAAACCTGGAGACGCGGCACTGGCAGGAGAAAGGCCCGGGGGCGCAAAGCTGAGCCGCCGGAAGAGCCCGCCTTCCGGTGGGCCCCCGGCAGACGTGCCCGGAACAGGCGCGGGCGCGGGTGGGTGGTTCTCGAGCTTGCTGGGCGGGCGTGCCGGCGGGTCGTCGTAGCTCCGCCAGCCGGGTGTCGCATGTGCGGGAACCCCGCGCGCAGCAAGCGATACAAAAAGTTGTCTCATCCTGAAAGCGAGCGGTGCTCGGCGCGAATTCATGGGCAGTCGAGCGGGAGCTCCTCGCTAGGCAGGGAGCAACCGAGAGGGCGAGCGCGCGCTCGCAAGCGGCGGGCGTGATGTGCGAGCGCGGGCGTGATGGCAACGGAATTGCTCTGGCGACGATCTTGCGGGAGCCTTTCTTGCAGCTAAGTACTCTTGCGAGGCGTAAGAACACTTGTTAAAAGAAAAGATAGAACGCAAAGCGAACGTGGAGAAATGTAGCCGCGTTCCAGCGCGACGGCTGTAAAACGCCCTCTCTCCCTTCTTAAACGGCTGCCCCGGCTGAGCCGTCTCGAGCACCGCCACCGGACACCGCCGTAAAACGAGCCTTCCCGCGAAGGCAGGGGGAACGGGAGGCCGGAGGTGGGCTCGGGAGATCGCCTTCGCCGTCCCTGCCTCCCGGCCAAACCCTCCCTGGCGATCCTATGCCGACCCTCAACGGGCGACGGTGACGCTCCCGCTGTGTCAAGCACTACTTGCGCGTCTTCATCTAGACCGCGAGAAGGGGTGCGGGGGCAACGGCATCAACGTCGGGTCCTCCGCACGGCGCCACAGCTGGAGCAGCTCGAGCTCGAGGGGGAGACACGGCTGCGCTAAGCTGAGCGCGCGGGTGTGTGGGGGGTGGGGGGGGAGGGGAGGCGCCTGTGAAGGGAGGGGGCACTGCGCACCTGCTCGAGCACGCACTGGCGGAACGCGGCGAACTCCTTTGCGCAGACGTCGCGCTCGACGTCCTGGTAACGTGCGCCGATGCAATTGCCGTAGGCTGCGCCCTGAGACGGCAGCGGGAGCAAAGGCGGGATCGTCAGCCCGAGCTTGCAATCATTGGCGACTAGCGACGCGACCCCGAGCGGGAGCCTGGGCCTGCATCAGGGCGGCGGGCGCGGGAGAGATGGCACCGCGGCAAGACGCACAGACTCAGCACAGGCTGCTGCAGCCTTGGGGAGCTGCGCCAAGGGCCGGTAGCGGCGGGCCGTCAAAGAGGCAGCAGGCATGGACGCAGGGATAGTGCGACGGGGTGGAGAGACTGAGCGAGAGCAGCGACGGCGAGCAACCGCGACGTCGAGCCTGAAAAGGTTCCCCCTTTCTTATGCCTGGCCAGCGCAGGGACGCGATAGGAGCTCAACAACGATCGGCACTCCGTGGCTCCAGGAAGAGAGGAGGCGACGCAGGCGGACATCGCCCTCGGGTGCGAGCCCTCAACCGTTCTCTCTTGCAAAGAGGATCCGGCAGGCTTCCCTTCTTTCTCACGTTCACGCCTGGCACCGCACACTCCCACAAGATGCTCGCCTATGCCCGCTCGCCGCCACCACCCCGCATTCTCCCCCTCTCTCCGACTCCGACCTCCCGCAACCGCCGCGAGCCCCTCCCCGTGGCTTCCCCGCTCGACCTGCACGCTTGGGCAGACACCTGGGCCTTTGCTGCGCCCCGCCCAGTCTCGCAGCCGCTCGCGCTGCACCCCGACGACATGGTCGCCCCGTCCGTCTCGACACCCGCCCGCAGTTCTCCCGGTTCTCCCGGGTCGGTCGCGCAAGGACAGGACCGCATCGCCCTCCCGCAAATGCCGCTCAAACACTCGGGACGGCGTTCAAGTGGGCCTTGGGTCGATACTCGCGCGCTCGACGGGTTTAAGCTCGACGCGGCCGCACAGGGGCTCTGCCTGGGCCGTACGTCCCTTCGCCCCCTCTTCTCTCGCGAACGTCGTTGTTGACTGAACAGGCACCTTCTTTTGTCGAACAGAGTCTGGCGACGAAGCGTGCCATCGCTTGAGGCAGAACGCGCTCAAGCTCGACCTCGGTCCCCTCCCCGAGGCGGCGCCCTTCCTCCTCGCCGTGCAGGACCAGCCTTACCCGTCGCCTGTCTCGCCTGCAACGTCCCTCTTCTCGTCGGCGGCGTCGTCTTACTTCGACCTCCAGCCACGCGACCCCACCCCGTCGTCGTTGTCGTCGTCGGTCGGCCGTGATGAACTTGCCCTTCCGCCTTCGCCCGCTCTCATCCCCATCTCCCTCTCGCGCGCCCCCTCGCCCGCACCCGAGCTGCCCCCACCTGCTCCGCCTCGCGTTGAGGTATCCCTCACCCACCCACTTCACCGCGCCAAGCGTCTCAGCATGACCCCCCTCTCGGCGACCGAGGCGCTCCCCGCTGCCATCGAGCCGCCCGCTTCCGAGCCGCCCAAGCTCCGCAAGAGCAGCATCGTTGATCTCCCTCTGCCACAGGCCGAGGGCGGCGATGGTGGCATGCCCCTCTCGCCGCCGCTCACGCCTGCGCTCGGGTTCGCGGAGTTGCCGTCGACCATGGGCACAGCGGGCAGGAGCAGCTCAATGAAGGTGCGCTATATCGCTGGTTGCTATTGCTGAAGGGCCAGCGATAACCTTTCACCATCTTTCGCTCCCAGCGCCAGCGTCGAACCTGACCGCTCGTGCGGACCAGCCCGTTCTTCATCCCGCTTTCTGCCTGCTCTTCGGAACCGCATCGCACCCTACCTATATCGCCGTCGTCCTGGCGTCGCACCGCACATCACGAAACTCCCCTCTTCCTCGTCGCCCTCCCGGTCACCGCTTCACGAAGAACCCCCCATATCCTCCCCACCCCTCCCTGTAGCAGTGCCTCCCGCACCCTCCCTCGCTTGCAGTAGTCTTCCTGTCGTTCCTCACCGTCACGCATTGATGTTTGGTCTCCTCTCCCTAGCTCTCTACTTTCTCGGTTGTTCAGGTCTGCGGGCTGGCAGATACGCGCACTTCGCTTGTAACCACTCCTCGCTTTCACCAGCTCTTCTGCGCGAGCGCGTGGGGAGCGTGGGCGAGCCGAAAAGCGTTGAGAGGCAGGTTGGGAAGGCCAACCTCTCATTGTCGTCGCGCTCCTTCCTCCTTCGCATAGCCCGCTAAATTGTAGCGCGGGAATACGCAACCCGCATTGATTAGTGCAGGCACAAGAGCGCGGAAAAGGTTATGCAGCTCGGCGTCGACAGAGCAAATTTGCAGAGGACGTGTGCGCAGGTCATGGCTACGCGGTGCCAACTTGCGGAAGAGCGCTTAGTCGTACGGGCGGGGCGGAAGAAGGCCAGTGCGTTGGGCGGGAGGGGGGGTGAGGGGGCGAGACGAGATGAGGCATCGCAAATGGCGGAAAATGCGCCTTACGAAGATTGGTCGCGCGGTAAGTGAGCGGTAGACGGACAAACGAGCGGCTCGCGGCAGCCAGACGTCCGAGACTACTCGACGCAGGCGCCGGAGCAGGGTAAGGCCGTTCGAGAGCGCGTCAGGGTGGTAGCGAGGACTAGGTCCCTTTAGACGAGCGTTTCTTGCGGGCGTGACGAGCGAGGAAGGGTACGCACACTCGCGCTCCGCGAACTTCGCCCGGCCATCCTAGCTGTCAACACGCCTCGCTCTCACCGGAGCGGATGCCATGAATCGTCAACATGCGAGAAGCCAAGGTCGGGCAACGGGACGGAAGTGAGCTGCTCCATGCAGTCGACAAGGCTTGGGGCCGAAGCCGGAGAGAGCAAATCAGCCCAAAGTCTGCGAGAGAAGATTATACGGGCTGGCTGTACGATGCGGCATAAGTGCCCGGGAGGTTGGCTTCGTAGAGGTTGAATCTGCCGGCAAACAGGGAGTCAAGTCGGAGCCGAGGTGGGGCACTGCGAAAGCCGCACGGTCGTTGTGGCTCTGCAGCTGGCCTCGACGGAGACTGCGAAACATGCGTCGCAAGCGGTCCGGCATACACCCGTCGTGCAGAGGTCGTTCAGCGACAACGAGGATGGCCCGAAGCGGCGGCGAATGCGTCCGCGTGCATGAGTTCTATGCTCAGCGCTGCCGGTCTGATTAAGCCAGCGCCATACCGGACGAGAGAGCATTGCGTGCCATTCGTGCCGTTGTTGCCGCGGCGGAGAGGACGAGACTGCTCCTCGCCCTCGTCGAGCGGATCCCGGCCATGGGCAGACCTGTAGAGCTAGCTCACAAGGTGTAGATGTTGCACTGCAGGCGGTCTACGATGGCGAAGTGGAGGAACGCGCGCTGATCCGCCCGCACCCACCCCACCCTCGTAGGCCTCGTCCGCCGGTTGTCCCTTCTCCTCACTCCAAAAGGTCAGAACTCGCCGGCGTATCATCCAGACAAGTACAGGCTGACCGAACATCCCGCAGGCTCATCCCTGCAGCCACCCGTCGCGCCTGCCTCAACGCCGGCCGCTACTCCCGCCCGCCCTCCCCGCTCCCCTCCACCTCGCCCGTACACACCACTAGACCGCCTTCCAGGCTATACCGCTACTTGAGCAAGTCACAGAATGTCGACCCACCCCACGCACACTCAGCACTTCGTTCAGGCGCCGCACAAGCTCCTCTCGGTCCCTGGCCCCGTCGAGGTCAGCGATGAAGTGCTCTTCGCGGTGCGTCCCGCTTCTTCTCTCGCTCAGAAGACCGTGTCGGAGGTCTGCACCTGTCGGCAGAAAACGCACACTCATCAAGAGCCGAACTCGCTAATCTCGTGTCTCCACCCTCTCCCCCTTCTTCCCTGCCGGCCATTGCGGCAACAGAATGCGCACCCGAGCATGTCGCACGTCTCGCCTGCCTTTGCGCCCGTTTTTGGCAATTGCCTGCGCATGCTGCGCCAGCTCCTCTACTCCGAGTCCGCGCAGCCGTTCATCATTGCTGGTGCGCTCTTGCCGAGTCGTCTCTCTCCCTCAGACGCTCACGTGCGAGCGAATTGCAGGTAGCGGCACCCTCGGATGGGATCTTGTCGCCGCGAACTGTGCGTCCCGTCTCGTCCCTCTCCTCCGCTCTGCACTGACGCAACCCTGGCAGTGATTGAGCGCGATGAGAAGGCTCTCGTGCTCAACACGGGCTACTTCGGCGATTCCTTCGCCGACTGCCTCGAGACGTACGGCGCCAAGGTCACCCAGGTCGGTGCACCCGTCGGTGACCGCCCGTCGATGCAGCAGCTCGAGGAGGCGCTCAAGAAGGACTCGTACAAGCTCGTCACCTTCACCCACGTCGACACCTGTACGTCAAGCTTCTCCAGCCTACACAAATGCACAGCTCACGACGCACTCGCTCCCAGCGACCGGCGTCCTTTCGGACGCGAAGGCGATCGCTGAAACGATCAGGCGCGTCTCGCCCGACTCGCTCATCATCCTTGACGGCGTCTGCTCGGTCGCGTCCGAGGAGATTCGGATGGACGACTGGCAGATCGACGCTGTATGCAGCCTTCCACTGCGCTCGGCGAAGCAGCACTCACGCAAACTCCGCCACGCAGGTCGTTGGCGCTTCGCAGAAGGGCATCTCCGTACCGCCCGGCCTCTCGATTACGGCGCTTTCGCAGAAGGCGCTCAAGGTTCTGGAGACCCGCAAGACGCCCGTCGCGTCGTACTTTGCAAGCTACAAGCGCTGGCTGCCGATCATGGAGAGCTACGAGAAGGGCACGTACGTCCCGCCTCTTCTTCCTTCCTCACTCTCTTCGGGCGTGCACATATACTCAACGCCTTTCTCTCACAGCCCCGGCTACTTCGCGACGCCGTCCGTCAACCTCATCTACGCGCTCGAGGCGTCGCTCAACGCCATCGTCGCCGGCCCTGTCTCGCTCGAGGACCGCTTCAAGCTCCACCGCGAAGCGTCGGTCAAGTTCCGCGCAGAAGCACGCCAGCTCGGCTTCAAGACGGTCGCCGTCTCGGACGACGCGAGCGCGAACGGCATGACCGCGCTGTACGTCCCCGAGGGCGTCGCGCCGCCCGCGCTCATTGGCGCCCTCGCCCAGCGCGACATCACGATCGCTGGCGGCCTGCACAAGGACATCAAGACCAAGTACATCCGGTGCGCTTGTCGAGTCCTTCCTTCGCGTGCTCGATCCGGGTGTTCTTCCTCCCCCGCTTCTACTGCATTGCTCCTGTATCTCGCTCACCCGCTGACATATCTTCATGCGCAGCTTCGGCCACATGGGCGTCAGTGTGAGTCGCTTGTTCCTTACTCAGCCTTCTTGCGCCGGCCTTTCCCCATCGCTTTCGTCATCTGCCCCCCTCTCCCCGCCCTTCCTCCTGAGCCATCCGCCCCCTCCCCCCACCGCCCTCGTCGATGCCTGCTGCCGCCATGCTGCTCCTCAACGAAGCGTTCGCTGACGCAAGCCCCGATGCCATCCCGCAGGTCGTCGACCGCCCCGCCGACCTGGCCAAGGTCCTCTCGGCGCTCCGCGACGCGCTCGCCGAGGTCGCGCCCAAGAGCAGTTGACTCGCAAAGCTGTGAAGTGGTAGCCCTTCTGTGTGTGCGGTGCCTTTCCTCTCATTCTCTCTCTTTCGGTGTTTCGGGTCTCCGGCTGGGGGTAACGTAGAGACGAGGTCGCGCTTGACATGGCTAGAGACTTTGCAGCGGGCCTTGCGGCGCTCACCGGGCGAGATCAACGCGCGAGAGAGCAGACAGCGTATCGAACGTCCGTTTCGGTTGTGCACATGCTGCGAAGAGAGTTGAGGGAGAAGCGATGAACAGAAACAGAACTCCTGCGACCCACGTGCCGAAACTCCTGATCTTTTTACTCGTCCTCGACATCCTCCTGCTCCTCCGCATCGGCCTCGGCAAGCTCAATGTCGGGCTCGTCGCCTGCCCCCCTCTTCTCCTGCACCTCCGGTCCCGCCGCCGCGCCCCCGCCCGCCTCCTCCGCCTGGACGATCGCCTGCACGGGCAGGGCGCTCGTCCCCTCGGCCGCAGCAGGGATCGCGACCCCGTCGTCCTCGGGGTCGCGCATCGCGGCCGGGGCAGCCGGCTGGTCCGCGACGACGCTCGTCACGGCGCCCTCGACGCCCTCGACGCCCTCGACGCCCTCGACGCCCTCGACGCCCGCTTCGTCGTCGTCGTCCGCAAAGAGCGGACCGTCGCGCTCCTCGTCGCGGACGGCTTCTGCGAGCGCGGCGGGCGCGTGCGGCGCGGGCGGGACGGCGGAGGACGCGGGGGCCTTTTCCGCGGGGACGAAGCCCGCGCGGCCGGGCTGGACCGCGGGCGCGATGAGGCTCGTCTTGGCGTCTCCGCCCTCGGCGGATACGGCGGCAGGGAGCGTTGGCGATGCAGAGGGGTGGTAGGCGTCGTACTGTGCGCGGTGCACGCACGCATCGTCAGTTCTCCGCGGAGCGGGAGAGAAGGAAGGAGGCGGAAGGACGCACCGAAGCGTGAAAGTCGCCGCAGCTAAAGTCCCAGTTCTTGCCCCACCGTTTCGCACGCTCGCACTTGCCCTTGGTCCACTCCCCGGCGTAGGCGAGCGGGCTGAGCGTCCACCACGCGAGGACGGCAGCGGCGACGAGGGCGAGGACGACGACGAGGCGGAGGCGCGGGCGGAGGCGCGCGGTGCCGAGGTCGAAGGCGGTCGCCGAGAGGAGGAGCGCAAAGTAGAGCGCGGGGAAGTAGTGGTGCAGGAAGAGCTGGCGGCCCATGAGGAAGAAGGGGCCGTAGTGCAGCGCCCACCCGACAAAGAGGAACGTCGCGACGCGGTCGTAGAAGACAACTTGCGCTGCGAGTCGACTGTGTATTAGCGGCGAAGAGTTGAAAAAGATGATCGGAGGGACGCACAGTGCGCAAAGTCCTTGTACCCGCGCTGGGCGCGGAGGATGAGCAGCCCGCGGACGGCAGCGTACGAAAGGACCGCGAGCGTCGACAGCGCCCAGACGAACGGGTTACCGATGAGGTACACCTGGCGGTGATCCTTGACCCAGCTGCTCCCTCCGCCACGGCCGTCAGCCCTCGATCGACCGAGAAGCGAGGAAGGAAAGGCTCGCACAAATTGATCCCGCGGAGCAGCAACGGCCAGCTGTGCGGACGCGAGTCGTACGCGTGCCGGTCCGTCAGGCCCTGGTTGGTCTGCCACATGACGGCCTGCAGTTCGAGGAACTTTTGCAGGAAGCTCGGCCGGCGGTAGTTGACCTTCTTCGCGTCGGGCGGGACTGCGTCCGGGCGCGCGCGCGCGCGCGGGTGAGCGACATTCCAGAAGAGGAGGAGAGAGGGGAACAGAGACGCACGCATGGCGTGAGTGTTGGTCTCGATGTACCACAGCGCGTTCTCGCGACTCGGGTTCTTGTTGCAGGTGACCTCCTGCTGCTCGAACCCCCAGTCGGGAAGCTTGACCTTGTGGCTGAAGAGGTAGCATCCGGTGAGGGCGTGTCGAAGGCGGAACCTCGTGCGGAGCGTCTCGAGCTGCTTCTTGGCCGTGCGGCCGTCGCTCTCGGCCTGATCAATCTCGACGACCCAGTAGTCGTTCGCGTCGCCCTCGAAGCCCTCGAACCCGTACGCCGAGACCTCGTTCTGGTAGTCGACCTCGGTTACCGAGGGTCGGATGTCGTGCGAGTGCAGCTTCTTGTGCGTCGAGACGTGGTGCAGGACGATCGTCGACCGGTCCGGGATCGGGTGCGGCGGAGCATGCGTCTCCGGGTCGGGGATCGACGGGTCCGCCGTCGAGTTGAGCACGAGCCAAATGTTGTTGTCGTCGCGGTGCGGGTACAGCGTCACTTGTTGCTCTGCGGACATACGGACGGCGTCAGTCCTCGATAGTCGAGCGAGAGCAGCAGGGCAGGAGACGACGCACGCTTACTGCCGCCCGGGTACGTCGACGGGTGCGAGTGCAGGTAGCCGCCCTGCGTGTGCAGGTGGCGGATCGAGAGCCGCGAGCCGATCATCACGTCTGCGTAAGAGTGTCGAGAATCGGCTCAGAGTCCTCAGAGAGAGGGAGAGCGCGCACGCACCGGCATACGTATCCTCCATTCCGTGCCCGCGGAGCGTGTGCTGGAACTCGGAGCTCATGAATCCGTCGCCCTCGCCCGAGTTGCTCAGGACGGCAAAGTGGATGGCGAACATCGAGATGTAGAAAACGACGGGGACGGCAATGAGGCACACTGCGCGTGCGGCAAAGTGGCGCGCAAGGAGCGGTATCGGTACACGGAGGTCGCCGAGGAGAGACCACAGCTGGACGAGGGTGAAGACCCCGACGGTCGCGATGGTGAAGAGGCCGACCCACTTGCACGAGACCACAGCTCCGAGCGCCAGGCCAGTGAGGGTGAGCCAGACCCACCAACGGCGCGAGAAGGGCCCGACGCGGCCGGCGCGGTCGCGGGGCACATCGTTCTCATTGGAGAACCCGATCCAGAAGAAGACACTGAGCGCGGTAAAGAAGATGAGGGGGGAATCGAGCAGGATGAAGCGCGACTGGGTGATGAGGCCGTTCTCGAACGTGACAAAGAGGGCGCCAAGGAGGGCGGTTGCGGGGCGGAGCTGGAGGGCGCGGAGGGTGAGGTAGGTGAGGGGGATGAGGGCGAGGCCGAGGGTCGCGGGGAGAAGGCGCATGGCGACATAGGGGACGTGGTCGGGCCCGTACTCGCGGCCAATGTCCTTGAAGTCGAACTGACCGCCCTGGAAGCCCGAGAGCCAGGCGACGAGCGTGATGAGGAGCTTGGCTAGCGGCGGGTGGACGTCCATGAAGAACCGCGACTGAATGTACCTGCGGGGTGGAAGGTGTAAGATGCTGGCATGCCGGAGAAGAAAGCCTGTAGCGCACTTGTTGGCGAACCTGCGTAGGTGGAGGCGGTGTCAGGGAGAGCTACAACTCGGCGGGAGGGGGGAACGCACCCGCCAAAGTGGACCTCGTCAAAGCTGCAGCAGTGAGGATGCAGAGCGTGTCAGTAGCGCGCCAGAGTGAGGTACGTAGTCCACGGCTGCGACGAGGAGAGGGGAGAGGGGAGCGGGGCGGGACTGACACTACGCTCGAGGGCCTGCCGATTTTCCAGTAGCGTACAACTGCGCCGAGGAGGACGAGCCCTGCGAGTACGCGGGACTCGCCTGGGTGCATTTGTTCGAGTCCTCCTCCGCAGCGGGACCAGAGCGAGGCGGCGGCGCGTGTGCTGCGGTGGTGGGGTGGGGGCGCATCGCCGGCGGTGGAGGGTTTTCGGGTGCGGGTGGTGAGGCTTTGCTTTGCGTGAGGGCTGCTCTGCTGCGTGTACGGCGCTGGTGCGGTCGGCTGCGGCGTGCTGGCGGGGGTCGACGCGGCGGCCGGGGTGAGGGGCCGCTCGTGTGCGAGCCGACGCGCGCGCAGTGGTTCCATCCGGCGAGTGCGAGCGAGTACGCGCGGGAATAGCACGCGGGCAGCCAGTCAGCAGTAATCGGGAACCGCGACTCCAGAGGGGCGACGTCGAGCTGCACCGCCCTCGCCGCCTCGCCCCCCCACCACGCGACCCACGCTGAGCACGGAGCTGCGAGTGCCTACACCGAGTAGCCAAAGCTCGACTATCTCGACACCTTCAGTCGTCCACCCTCGAACGAGCTCACCGCGGGCAGTGCTTCATCAGCTTCCGCTCGACCACTTTCTTCGACGACTCGCACCTCGCCACACTCGCACCTGGACGAGCAGCGACTACCTCCACCAGCTCCAGCACCCTTGCAAACCCCCTCACGCAACATGGCCACCGAGCAGGACAACCAGTGGCGCCCGATCGGAGACGCGGTCGGCGCAGGCGACGTCCCCGTAGAGGTCATCGAGTCGCTCTGCATGGAGTGCCACGAGCAGGGCGAGACCCGCATGCTCCTCACCGTCATCCCCTACTTCCGCGAGGTCATCGTCGTCTCGTTCCGCTGCGAGCACTGCGGTGCGCTCCCCTCTCTCCTCCTTACTCTAGCTCGCAACTTGACCTTCCCGAGTCTACGCGTGACAGGGTACAAGAACAACGAGATCCAGTCGGCCGGTGAGATCCAGCCCCTTGGCGCCATCTACACCGTCAAGTGCACCTCGCGCGACGACCTGAACCGCCAGCTCGTCAAGTCGGAGCACTGCACCATCTCGATCCCCGAGTACCAGCTCACGATTCCGCCCGGTCGCGGCCAGTTCACTACCATCGAGGGCGTCGTTGCCGACACCGTCCGCGACCTCCTCCACGACCAGCCCCTACGCCGCATCCAGCACCCGGACGTCTACGAAAAGATCGAGGAGCTCGTCGCCAAGCTCCGCGTCCTTGTGCCCGATGTCGACACCGACGACGGCGCTGCCCCGATCGCGGGCTCGTCCTCGGACACTCCGATGCCGACCTTCACGCTCAAGCTCGACGACCCCTCGGGCAACTCGTTTGTCGAGACGCGCGGCGGCCTCTCGGACCCCAAGTGGGCGAAGCGCGAGTATGGCCGCGACGCGGCGCAGGACGAGGCGCTAGGCTTGAAGCACGATGAGAGCGCCGACAAGGCGACGAGCCATTATCCCGAGGAGGTCCTCTCCTTCCCGGGCGTGTGCAGCCTCTGCGGAAGCGAGCTCGAGACGCTCATGAAGAAGGTCAACATCCCGCATTTCAAGGTGCGCCACGCTCCCTCACCCCCTACACTCCCCCGTCCTCTCCTGGCTAACCCACCCTACCCCCGCAGGACATCATCCTCATGTCGACCAACTGCCACGACTGCGGCTACCGCGACACCGAGGTAAAGTCTGGCGGCGCGATCGCCGACAAGGGCCGCCGGATCACGCTCAAGGTCGAGGAATCGGACGACCTGAGCCGCGATATCCTCAAGGTGCGTCTTACGGGCTGTTTCTCCTTGTGCATCATCAGCACATGAGTTCCATCGCCTACAAATCGTGCTGATGCCCCTCGCTCCGCTCCGCTCTGTGCTCGCAGTCGGAAACCGCCGGCCTGATCATCCCCGAGATCGACCTCGAGCTGAACCCGGGCACGCTCGGCGGCCGGTTCACGACGCTCGAGGGCCTGCTGCAGCAGGTGTACGAGGAGCTCGACGGCAAGGCTTTTGCGCACGGTGATGCCGCGGAAGAGGGCGTCGCGGACGAGATGCAGACGTTCTTGGGCAACTTGAAGAAGGTGCGTTTTCTCCGAGACGAGCGGCTCTTCCTGCTGCTTGAATCGGATTCGAGTCGAGCAACGGCGCTGATGGATGCGCTCTCGCAGGCGATGGCGGTCGAGACGCCGTTCACCGTCATCCTCGACGACCCGCTCGCCAACTCGTTCATCCAGTCACTCGTGCGTTCTCCCTCCCTGTCCTCCTTCTC
>JAPZQE010000050.1:260005-306237 GCA_028828645.1 Rhodotorula sp. PL61-2 | reverse complement strand
CCCCCCCCCCCCCCCCCCCTAGCCGCGTCCGCTCTCGAGGGCCCCGCTAATCCTGTCTTCTCCCGCGCGCGCGCAGTACGCCCCGGACCCGGACCCCTCCCTGACGCAGGAGGACTACGAGCGCTCGCACGACCAGAACGAGGAGCTCGGGCTCAACGATATCAACGTCGACGACTATGGCCATGTAGAGGTCCCTGAGGGCGAGGGGAAGGGGGTGGAGGCGAAGGACGGGGAGGGGGCGAAGGCGTAGACCGGGCGGATAGACGCGACCCGTCGGTTGTACTCGTCGCAGGTTTGCATACAGACCTTTCCCTGCGCGTCGAGCGCGACGAGCGAAAAGCGAACGTGCGCGATGGCCCGCGTACGTGGAAGCGCGCGGCTGATAAGCAAAGCTGCCCCTATTTTTGCGGCGCTCTTCCGCATGGTCTCTCGTCGCAGCGAGCGAGTGAGCGAACGAAGCGCAGACAGTCTATGCCAAGCACTGTAGGTACAACAACGCCCTCCCCATCCGCTCGTTCGTCCAGGATCCAGAAAGCTTAGAAGCGCGCAACGCCGTCCACGAGCGCCTGAACGTCCACACCTTGCGTCTTGGCCTGCTCCGCCGCCGCCTCTGCAGCGACGATCGCCCCGTGGTTGCCGCCGAGATACCCGAGCGTGTGGAGGCTGTTCTGCGCGGGCTGGTGGACGAGGTGATCTGCGCGCGTGCGCACAGCCCGTCATTGTCAGCGGGGGAAGGGTACGGAGCGTGGAGGGGAGAAGGCGCCGGACGGGGACGGACAGATGTTCAGGGTGAGGGAGACGACCATGACGAGGACGCCCCAGGCGAGGAGCGCCATCGCGCCGAGGCGGAGGCGCTGGTCGTGCTTTGTCGTCGAGGATTTGAACAGGCTCAGGACTGCGCCCCGAGGCGTCAGCGCATCGGGCCGGAGGAGGAGGAGAAAAGTGGAACGGGAGGGCGACGCACAAAAGACCGCGGGCAGGATGAACGAGATGGTCGTGGACCCCGTCGCGCCGACGAACCCGAGCACCACCTCGAGGCTCGAGACAAACATCGCGATCGTGAATGTCGCGAGGAGGAGCGCTGCGCTCTCGAGCACGAACCGGCCGAGGGGGATCTCGTCCCCGTCGCCGTGTTCGTCCGCGGGGGGCGCGTCGTCCACCGGGAGTGTAGGAGAGGACGGCTGGTGTGGGAAGAGGAATTTGTCGAGCGAGGCGCGCGCGGGGTGCAGCTGCAGCGGATAGGAGAACAGGACGAGGATGGTGATGCCCACTTGCGCGATGAGAACGAGCGTCGTGCGCGGGTACATCCTGCAGAATTGAGGCGTCAGCATAGGCCAGAAGTGGAGGTGCAGCGCACGCACTCGATGATGTTGCCGCCCACCGCCGCGCCGAAGGTCAGGTAGCCGAGGATGCCTAGGATCTCGTCTACGAGCGCGCGCGCTAGTTAGCGACTTTCGCCGGGCAAAATGGTAGGAGAACCCACAGATGACGGCAGCACCGCCGATCGACGTGCAGATGACCAGGTTGAGGCGGGCTTGCGAATTCTGCAGGCGCGCGAGCAGGGTGAGCTGCGGCCCACTACAGAAGATCTCGCACGAGCGCACGGTCTTGATCTCGTTGAAAACGGCAAAGATGTTCTGGGCACAGGTGAAGGCGAAAATCTGGACGGGCAGGCTCTGGATGAAGCTAGGCCCAAACTTGAACAGCTCGACGTCTCCCGCCGGCGGCAGGTGCTCGTGCGAGACGAAGGTGTAGAAGATGACGACAAAGATCTGCGGTAGCGCGCGAAGTGTCAGCAGGGCGCACTTAGCTGGGAAGAGAGATACGCACGAGGTAGCCGATTGCGCACAGCGCGATGTACGAGGTGAGCTTGAGACTGTCTAGCCGCCGAAGGAAGGCGAGGGGGCATAGCAGCGTCATGGAAGCGAGGATCCACAGCCGCCGATCGAGGAGGACGCTGTCCGTCAGGTCCGGGTTGAAGGAGTGGACGACCTGAAAACGGGGAGATTAGGCTGAGGCGTGGGTGGAAGGCGCGAAAGAGATGCACCTTGGGCATCAGCCCTCCAATGACGATGAGGTAAGAGATGGAAACGCCGAAGCCTGAAAAAGGGAGCATAAGCGAGGAGGATTGGCTGGACGAAGAGGATCTCCTGGAGCGCACATTTCAGCGCGACGGCAAAGTCAAATCTGCGGGTGTGTCTGGGATAAGTATGGTCAAGGCGCGTGGAGTAAGCGGATGAGAACGCACAACCGTGCCAATTCGGGGTAGGTGATGGTGCTCAAGCTGGAGAAGCTCGCCGCGCGATGCGGCGCCATGGCGGCGCTCCGTGTCAACAGGTACAAGCCGAACGCGGCAGCACCTCCGCAGACGAGGACCATCACGATGCCGGGTATGAGGCCTTCGCCGGAGAAGGCATGTGCCCTGCGCGCGGAAGGGAAGAGGCCGGAGCACACGATCAGCGCGCGAGGCTGGAGAGATGTGAGCGGAAAGGGGACGGACATGGCGAGCGAGCCTGTGCCGATGATTGTGTCTGCTCGTACGTAACGTGCGGTCGCGCAGGTGAGTGCAAGGGTGCAAGCGGGTGCTGTCAGCCCCTCGGGGAGATGAAAGGAGCGAGGAATGAGCGACGCACTTGCAAGGTTGGCAACGCAGGAGGTCATCGTGGCTGCCCCGTCGCGCAGTTGGGCCTTGCTCGGCCCGCCCGGGTTGAGAAGCGGGGTGTGGTCCTCCTGCTCGACGGCGGCAGGACGAGGGGAGGAGCGCGGCGTCGGCATTCCAACGCTAGCTGACTTCGCTGAACGGTGCGATGAGGGCTCTTCCAAGTATCGCACGGCTCGAATGCTGCTCAGCGGGAGCGAGAGCGGTTCAGCGTGGAGCGTACGGACGAGACGAGGGTCGACGCGGCTTTAACACTGCCGAATCACTCGTTGCTGGCTGGGACGCACACAGAGCTAGGCAGACTGACCTGCTTGGCTGTTCAAATGCTCATATCTTTGCTAGAACACGCCCGCTCCCCCCGCTCTTCCTCATCGCTACGAACCGAGATGGCCTCGCGCTGTGGACGACGACGAAGCCCGCCTGTAGGAGGCAAATTGCAGTCCGCCATGTGCCTTAATCAGGCTCCCGCACCATCGCTCCGACAGCTCCCCTGATCACGCTTCTCTTGCAGTGCCCGCCTCGTCCGACTTGGGACCGCTCCATTGCGGACGGCCTTCCAGGTGCCATTGTAGCGTCCTTGCTCGTGTCGTCTGCTCAAAGGCGTCAGTGTGTTCCGTCTTTGCTTCGGCTGCTGCGACTGCATGGCAACCGGCCGGTCGCCGGTCGGACGCTGCAAGAACGCGCAGCTGGACCGTGAGATGCGTCTGCGCGCTCCCGACGCGCCATCGGCAGCTTCGTTACTGTAACCTGGCTTGGCGACTCACACTGTGGTCGCTCGCTCTCTCAACGGCGAGATGTCACCAGGGACGATTGACTTTCAGCTTACCCTGCCGCGCCTCAGCCACCTCACTCCGGTCTAAACATCTGCTTCATCCTGTGTATCTCTTCTCCTGTGCCTTCGCTGGTCTTCCACCTCTCAGTAGACTCGTCACGTACCTCTGAGAGTGCGCCCCGCCCTCCGTTTCGACGAGCAAAGCTCGCCGCACGACGCCTGCCCGACAAGCTTTCGCCGGGCGCTCGGGACTCTGTATTGGCCGCGCAAGGTCGGCTTTTTTGACGCGCATGAGTCATCGCTGTTGCGCTCGAGATGGGCATGTTCGTGGCGGGCTCTGTCTTTCACGCCGCAAGGCCCCGCGGCGGTGTCGGCAGAGCCCTGTATGGCCGAGGCGGTGGTACGGCGCTTTGTGAAAGTTGCGTGATGTGCATCATAACACCACACTCTTTTTCCAGCAATTGTGGTGAGCGTTAGCCGCGGTCTTTCCGTTCGCGCTCCTCTCCCTCCTTTCCCTCCCGATCTTCCCACTTACCGCTCGTCCGGCTCACCTACTTGGTCAGAAGCCATGAGTACTGCCAACAACGCCGCCACGCCCGCCGCCACGCCCGCTCAGAGCGACGCTGCACCTCCGGAAGGCTCCTTCACCCTCATCGCCTCGGACGGCAAGCGCTTCCACGTCGACTCGCAGCTGCTCGCCTCCGCCTCCAAGGTCTTTGCAGACATGCTCGACATCGCCAAGGAGAGCGGGGGGCCGAAGGAGTGCGACCTGAGCGAGAGTAGCAAGGCCGTCTCGACCGTCATCGCCGCGCTCAAGGACCAGAGGGTTCCGGAAACGCAGCAAGACTGGCTGAAGTCTACCGCATGATGAACAAGTACGAATGCACGAGCCTCAAGAGCGTGCTCCTTCTCCGCGGCTGGTGCGTCGCCCTCTTCTCACCCTCGACCTTCCCAAAGTGTCCCAAAACTGATTTTAACCCTCTTATGCGCTTGCAGGATGGCTATCAAGAACTACCCGCCCTTCGCCTATGGCGCCAGCGCCATCCTCGAAGACAGGGCCGTCATGGTCGAGGCTGCTGACGCCTGTCTCAAGTACACCCTGTCGAGCATTAAGAACGAGGGCAACCTGCTCTTCAAGAGCGCCTCTGAGCTCTCTCAGCTCCGCCTGGAACGCTCTTTTCCACTTCCTTGGGCTGAACACGCCCTGTCTAAGACCCATAGCGTCAACAGGAGAAGTGTCAGAACGCGCGCTCCCTCGCCGCGCAGGTCGCTCTCACCCAGCACCAGCCCAACCCGCGTTGGGATTGCAGCTGTCTCCGCTGGCCGCAGAGCTCGCGCACGCACGTTTATGGGGACAACTACGTCTGGAACGAGTGCGCCATGCTCGTTCTGCACCGCAACGTCGCCAGCGACCCGGTCGAGGCGATGGAGCGCGAGGTCAGCGCGTGCTCGACGCGCCTCGGCGGGTGCCGCCGCTGTAAGAACCGCACGCAGGAGCACTTGGCCCAGATGGCTGCTGCGTGGAGGCGCGAGACAGCGCGCATTTCGCTCGTGAGTTCTCCATGCTTGCTGCCTTCAAGATCCTTCATGCACCGCGCTGACCCTTTCATTCTGCAGTTCTGAGCAGGCTTACCTCGCTTGATCTAGCTCACATACCCTGTACAACTTGCTTGCTCTTCAGTGCAACGTGTCTGTAAAGCCTCACCTTACGCGCAGAGTAGCGAGCACTTCTCTTCTCTCACGGAACCTTTCGCAAGAGAGCACGTGAGCATAACAGCACCTCATTGCGCGCCCCTTCCCCTCCCCACGCTACCGCCCTTGGCCTCCGCCGCCGCCCGCTCCTCCAGCTCGCGCACCTTCCTCTCCATCTCCTCCCTTCCCTCCCACCTCGCACCGCCGAGCGTGCGCCACTCCCACTCCCGCAGTGCCGCCTCGTCGACGGTCTTGCCCTCGACGTCGTCCTCGTCCTGCAGGAAGGTTGTCCCAGCCACCTCGGGCGGGAGGAACGTCTGATACACGGGGTGGGCAAAGCCAGGCTCGTACCTACTCCCTCTCTCCCAAGGTCAGTGCTCGTTCACGCGCGCGAGAGAGGGGAAGCGCACCGGTACTCCTTCCCGTACCCAAGCTGCTTCATCAGCCCCGTCGGCGCATTGCGGATGTGCAGGGGAATCGGGTACTGCTCTCCCTTCTTGACGAGCGCCTTTGCGGCGTTGTACGCTTTGTACGTGCGGACGCTTTTGGGCGACTCGGCGAGCATGACGACCACTTGCGCGAGGATGCACTGCGGGCGAGCGCACGGACGGGGGAGGTCCGTCAGCACGGGCGGAGGAAAGCAGAGACGGACGGGAAGGGCGCACATCGCACTCCGGCATCCCAATCACCTGCGTTGCCTGGCACGCCGCCACCGCCTGCGGGAGCGCATGCGGGTTCGCCAGCCCGACGTCCTCGCTCGCCATGCGGACGAGCCGCCGTGCGACGTACAGCGGGTCGTCGCCGCCCTCGAGCATCCGCGCGAGGTAGTACAGCGCGGCGTTGGCGTCGCTGCCGCGGACGGACTTGTGCAGGGCGGAGATGGTGTCGTAGTGCGCGTCTGTGAGCGCGTACGGGGGTCAGTTCGTCTTGCTCTCGAACGCTCATGCCGATCGGCCTATGTCGACCCTTGCGTACACATGGGAAAGCAAAGGAACGCACCACCCGTCCGATCGTACATCATGTGCGCTTTCCGAAGCCCTCGTTTCAGCTCCTCCCGATCGACCTTCCCGTCGGCACCCTTTGTCGCAGACAGCGCGAGCTCGAGCGAGCCGAGTGCGACGCGTGCGTCACCGTCTGCTGCAGAGGCGAGGAAGCGCAGGAGAGGTGGGTCGAGGAGGGGAAAGTGGCTGAAAACGGGGTCCGGCCGTGAGGAATCGGTCGGAGACGAGGGGACGTCGGCGGAGGAGGTGGGTTCGGCGTGCGCGGCGGGAAGCCTTGCGTCCGGGTCAGGCTTGACGTCCTGCGGTGACGCCTCGGGTAACGTCTCGCCCGTCTTTTGCTCATGCAGCAGCCTCAAGGCGCGGACGAGGATGCGGAATATATCGTCGGGGCTCAGCTTGTTGAGAACAAACACGCGGCAGCGCGAGAGCAGCGCTGTGTTGACGCGAAAGGACGGGTTCTCGGTCGTCGACGCAATGAGGGAGAGGGTGCCGGCCTCGACGACGGGGAGGAACTGCAGTTTGCCCATGCGAGGTCAAGCGCGGTCTCGCTCGCGAGTGTCAGGAGGAGACGCACGGCATCCTGCTGCGCCTTGTTGAAACGCTGAATCTCGTCGATGAAGAGCAGTGTCTTGCGCCCTGTGAGTTTGAGGACGTTCTCCGCCTCGACGAACACCTCACGCAGCTGGGCCGTCGTGGCGTTCGTAGCGCTCAGCTCCTTGAAGATGCTCGACGTTGTCTTGGCAATCACGCGCGCGATAGTCGTCTTGCCCGTGCCCTTCATGGAACGGGCGTTAATAACGGCGAGAAATGATCCAGCCGAGCACAGCACGAAGGGAAAGACTCGAGCGCACCGGTGGGCCCCAGAACAAGCAGCTCCCGACCTTGTCCTCCTCAATCAACCCCCTCAGCAGTTTCCCCCGTCCGAGGAGGTGCTCCTGCCCGACAAAATCCTCCAACGTCCGGGGGCGCACCAGCTCCGGCAGCGGCTTCGCGGCCTCGAGGTACCCGCTCGTCGTGCGGGGCTTCTTTGCCGGTGTAGGGACGGCTGAGGAAAGGGGAGGACGCGCGGCGGGCGAGGAGGTGGAGGGATTCTCGGCGGCGGAAGACGGGCCGGCCTTGCGCTTCTTTCCCGTGTTAGGCGCGGATTTTCGCGGTGCAGAAGAGCTCGACGTGGATGGCTTCGGTGCTGGAACAGTGGTCGACCCCGACGAGGTCGACGGCTGGGAGGAGGCGGCGCATCCGAAGTCGAGATGTAGCGCGACCCCTTGCTCGGTCGTGATGCGGCCGCACACGGGGCTGAACAGAGAATGGTCAGCAACCCGCCGAGCGTGGCGGTAGAGGGCGAGGATGTCCGCACCATTCGACTGTTGATTAGAGTCGGGACGAGGCGCCGCGAGCGAGCGAGGTCAGCGGGTAGCGTGCGAGCCGCGCAGCAAGAGTACCGCACCCAGTGTACTCATCGCGTACAGCAAATAGAGGCTCAGGCGAGATGTGCACGGGCGGACCCTTGACGGCGCTTCCGCGTCGCGACGCTCCACATCCTGATGAGAGCGGCCACGCCCTCGTTCTCTTTGTTGATACAGCAAGCCAAGCATGCAATACACTCAGGCGAGAACAGCTACTCGCGCCATCCCCATCCCACTCCCGATTTCTCGCCTCTTCTCCGAGTCGGGCCCCCTCCCCTGTCTCCGTCTCGTCCCGCTATCGCACCAGCCTTACACCACTCCCTCCCCCCTCCGTCCCCTCAAGCTCCTCATCACCCTCTCCGTCTCCCCGCCCTCCCTCACCGGCAACCCCGCCCTCCCCACTCCTTCCCCAGCGCCAAAGAGCGGGCTGTCCGGCGCCGATCGGGGCGGTGGAGCGGGCAGCGCGAGGGCCGACTGCCGCGCACGAGTCGGGGGTGGGGCCGGGGACGCAGCGAGCGCGAGCGGCGCATGCGGGCGAGGCGTAGGCGGGGCCGGGAGCGCGAGCGGCGGCGGCGCACTGCCTCTTTGCGTCGCGGGAGAGGGCGGGCGCCGCGCCATACCGTGCGGGTGCATGGGTGGGAGTAAGCGCATGGCATGCGCGGGTGAGACCGGTCGTATCTGGGGCAGGGGAGCCTGCGCCGGATAAGCGGGCGGCGGTGCGCGGCGGTGCGGCGTTGGCGGGAGAGGCGGAGGCGAAGCTGGAAACTGCGGCAGACGCGAGAGGGAGGACGAGCGCGGACCGTAGCCGCGCTGAGGGGACGAGGCGTAGCTGGGGAAGGCGGAACGGGCGGGGGAGGGCGGTCGACGGGAAGCGGATGGGTGTTGCGGCGGGTAGGACGGATGCGGACGCTGCTTGTGGGGCGGGAGGCCCTGCGCGCGATGGGTGTCAGCGGAGGAAGGGGGATGAGGGAGAGAGGACGCACGGAAGTGAACGCCACCGTCGTGCTCTCGCCCCTCCACCTCACGCCCCCATCCGCGCTGTGCTCCATCTCTTCCATCGCCTGGAACGCCTGCTCACCCGCACAACGCTCGCGTCAGCCCGCCGCTCGAAATAAGAAGCGCAGCTTGAGAGGCGAAAGGAACCACGCACAATCCCATCCCCATTCGCCTCCCTCCGTCCCTCGCTCCACTCGCGCCTGTGCGTCCTCGTCGTGGGATGCCCGCCCCATATCGCCTCCTCGCCACCGTACGTGCCGCCTCCGCCCCCGCGCGGCGGATGACTCCACCTCAGCTGGTCCGCCGCGCTCGCCCTGCGCGGGAAGGGCGGCGGCCGCTGCCCAGAAGGAGAAGGCGCGCGGCCGTACATCCTCTGAGCCTGTTCAAACAGCTCGAACGGATCGAACGCGAGCCCAAGGGACGGGTCGAGCGTGCCGCGCGGGTCGAGCTGCGCTGCCGCCGCCGACGGGAGGGCGGAGTAGCTCGGTCTGCGGGTGGCGAAAGGGCGGGAAGGGGCAGCGGCGGGAGGATACCCCCCGGGCGGGACGCGGTACCCGGGGAAGGGGCTGTCCGGCGCGTGCACAGGCGCGGGCGCGGCAGTGGTAGAGGGATACTGCGGCGCGCCGGAGCGGAGTGTCGCGTCGTACGCTTTCCGAAGTGCAGCTGCGCGCGAGCACCTCAGGGAGTCAGCGCGCTAAGCGGAACACCGAGGTGATGAGAAGGAGGAAGCGCACGCTCGCTGAGGACCTTGTACGCTCTTGCCAGCTCCTGAAACCGCGCCGTGGCTTGCTCCTTCTCCGCCGGTGGCGCACGGTCCGGGTGAAGGTCCCTGGCCTGACGGCTCAAGGTGGGGTCAGCGGTGATCAGCGAGAGGAGGAAGCGGAGGGAACGCACGAGGCGCAGGTAGGAGGCGCGGATCTCGTCCGGCGTGGCGGTGGGCGGAAGTGCGAGAAGCGCGTAGTAGGGTGGCGACGAGGCGGACATGCGCGAGTGAGGGAGAGGAGGGAGAGGAGCGACGAAGTGGTGAGCGTCACCCTCCGTGGCGGTCCGCGGAGGATCCGGAGAGCCTGGGTAGACGCAGGCGGGGTCGGATCGCGAGTACGCAGCCAAAGTCTCGAGGTTGACAGAAGCGAGCGAGAAAAAACGCTGAAGGATGCATGCGAGTCCAGTTGCAGTGTTTCCGTGGAGACTACCCTTTGACGAATTGGCCTGCCGCTTTCCGCGTATAGAACGCATCCGTCCTGCACGTCATGGCGCAAATGTTAATTCGTTGCGCAAAGGGGGAGAGGTGGGAGACTGCGCGAGAGATAGCGGCCGGACGCACCTCGAAGTACCAATATTGACGATTTTCGGGCACCCGTCACGCGACTTTTCTAACCGCACGCATTCCTGTGGATATACCAATGCCATGAGGGGGAGAGTCAGCCTCGTCGAAGTAGCCTCGCATCCGGCAAACGAAGCGAAGGGGGAAGGAAGAGAAAGACGAGAACGCACGGCGCAGTAGTACGCGTCCGAGATGCCTGCGCACCCAAGAGCGAAGTCGACGAAGCCGTCAGCATTCGCTGACAACAGGGAACAACGAGCAGCATGGGTAGGCGACGGGAACGCACCGTGGCCGCCACAGACGATGCACCTCCCGCCATAGGTGCCAAAGTTGCACTCGTCGCAGATGCGGACGAGCTCTGCCGGCCGAACGTACGAGTCGCAGATAGGGCTGCAGGCAGACCGCGTATATTAGCGGGTGCACGGCAACGCAAGGGAAGGGAAGGGGGGGGGGGCCCCCAGCGGGAACGCACCACTTGCCGTCGCACTTTTCGCAAGTGCGGCCGATGGCTGCGTGTCCTCGGGTGTCAACAAAGTTTCGTCGATATGCATGAAAATCAGAGGAAACTCACCGATTCCGGGCTCTGCAGGAGGAGGGAAGAACAGGTCAGCAAGCGGTTGCAGGGGAAGGGGACGACGGAGCGGCCTTTGCACCATTGCCAGCGACGAAAGCTCGCTTGCGAACCTCGTCGCATAGTGCTGGAACCGCCAGGAAGGGGCAATGGATGGCAACTCACGCTTGCGGCACATCACAAGATCCGTATTGTGCTTAGACATGGCTGTCGACGCGACGCGACGAGATGGCGGTGACTCCGGGGTGCTACGCTGGTGTACAAGCTCTACGCACTCAGCGCGGGTGCGGTCTGCGTGCTCTGCGACGACGACGAGAGTCGGCGGGTGATGAGGCGAGCGAAGACGGCGGCGGTCGCTCGGGGTGGCTCTGGTGCACTGCGGTAAGCGTCGAGTGAGGATGTCCGAGTCTCGCTGAGTCGGAACTGGCTGTACCACGGGAGGAACAGGCGGCGGTGGCGGTGCAAGCCGTTCGTCGCTCGCGCCATCCGCTCCCCTCTCGCTCCCCCGCACCCGCGCCCGCTCTCCCCTCGCCTCTGGAGCTCGCGAGACCACAACGGAGAGAACGAGCACCCTCGGTTCACCCACCATGGCCTCGACCGCAGGCACCGCGTCCCCGCTCTCGTCCTCAACGCCCTCCCACTCGAGCGACCCGACCTCGCTCACCTCGAGCCTCCTCCGCGGTCAGCGCAGACGCCTGCTTGCCCTGGCTGAACCTGATCTCACCTGTGGATGCCCCTGCAGCCCGGCCCTACCGCTTTGCCACCCAGTGCGCGACCGTCGACAACCCGGACCCCGCCCACAAGGACCAGTATGGCTCGAGCAGCGTCCCCATCTACCAGACCGCAACCTTCAAGGGTATGGGCGGACAGTACGACTACACCCGCAGCGGAAACCCTACCCGCAGCCACCTCGGTCCGCTTCCCTTCTCCGCTCCGCCTTGACTCCGCCTCCCGCTCATGCCCTCGATACCTCGTATCCGCAGAGCACCACATTGCCAAGATCTCAAACGCCCGCCATGCCTTTGCCGTCACTTCGGGCATGGGCGCACTCGACGTCATCTTCCGCCTCCTGAAGCCCGGCGACGAGATCATCGCCGGGAACGACCTCTACGGCGGATCCAACCGCTTGATCGGATACCTCAAGACCAACGGCGGCATCACCACCCACCACGTTGACACGACCGACCCGCAGACTCTCGTACCGCTCCTCGAGGACCCCGCGCGCAAGATCGCCATGGTCCTCCTCGAGTCGCCCACCAACCCGCTCCTGCAGATTGCCGACCTCGAGGCGATCGCCGCCCTCGTCAAGCGCTACCGCAAGGATGCCCTCGTCGTCGTCGACAACACGATGATGAGCCCCTACCTGTGCCGCCCGCTCGAGCTCGGCTGCGACATCGTCTACGACTCGGGAACCAAGTACCTCTCGGGCCATCACGACCTCATGGCCGGCGTCATCACCTGCGACCGCGACGACGTCGCCAAGGGCATCGCCTTTACCATCAACTCAATCGGGAACGGCCTGTCGCCGTTCGACTCGTTCCTGCTCCTCCGCGGCGTCAAGACCCTCTCGCTCCGCATCGACAAGCAGCAAGCGAACGCGATCCTCATCGCCCAGTACCTCGACGCCCTCGGCTTCAAGGTCAACTACCCTGGCCTGCCCGGCCACCGCGGCAAGGCCGTCCACGACCGCATCGCGAGCGGGCCCGGGGCGGTCCTTAGCTTCGAGACGGGCGACATTGGAATGAGCGAGCGCATCGTCGGCGCTGCGAGGCTCTGGGGCATAAGTGTCTCGTTCGGCTGCATCAACTCGCTCATCTCGATGCCGTGCCTCATGTCGTGCGTCCCCCTTCCCTTCCCCCTCCCTCTCTCCCGTTCCCTGCCGCTGACCCGCCCGCCCATGCACAGGCACGCCTCGATCGACCCCGCCGTTCGCGCCGCGCGCAACCTCCCCGAGGACCTCATCCGCCTGTGTGTCGGCATCGAGGACCCGCAGGACCTGATCGACGACCTCGAGGCCGCGCTCCTCGAGGCGGGCGCGGTGCGCGTCCTCGACGAGGCGGGCGCGAGAGCCACGCTCGAGCGCGTCAAGCCGCTGGGGGAGACGGTCGAGCTCCGCGCGGTGGGGGTCAACCATCAGGTCGAGGCGTGCAGGCCCAAGGTTGAGCGCGTCATGACCAGCGCGCCGGGAAAGGTCATCCTCTTTGGCGAGCATGCGGTCGTGCACGGTGTGGTGCGTCTCTTCTCCTTCCTTCTCTCGCTGGTGAGTAGGCGGGCACTGACGCGCTTGCGCGCCGCCGCAGACGGCTATCGCAGGCGCGATCGACCTCCGCTGCTACTGCCTCGCCGAGGCGCGGTCGGACGGCAAACTCTCGCTCGACCTCCCCGACTTGGGCTACTCGCAGACTTGGGACCTCTCGACGCTCCCGTGGCACCTCGTCGTCTCGCCACCGTCGCTCAAAACCGGACCTCCGGCGGACGCTGCCCCGTCGGCAGAGCTGCTTACGCTCCTCGCGAATCAGTTCGTCCACCAGGACCAGCTCAAGGCCGTCCGGGCCGCGCAGGCGTTCCTCTACCTGTACATGCATCTCGCCGCGGCGGCGGGCGCGGGACGTCCGGCGCAGGCGTTCACCGTCCGCTCGGGCCTGCCCATCTCGGCCGGGCTGGGGAGCAGCGCCGCGTACTCGGTCGCGGTCTCGAGCGCGCTCCTCTACTCGCATGGGGTCCTCCCGCTCCCGAACGAGTCCGACGGGATCGACCGCGCGCACGCAGACCTCGTCAACGCGCACGCGTTCCTCGCGGAGAAGGTCATCCACGGGACGCCCTCGGGCATCGACAACACGGTCGCGACTCTCGGCGGCGCGGTCGCGTTCCGCCGCGCTGTCAAGGGCAGGGACGGGATGCTCGTCACCATCCCAGCGAGGGAGGCGGGGGGAATCAGGTTCTTGCTGACGGACACGGGCGTGCCGAGGGATACGAAGACGCTGGTGGCCGGTGTCGCAAAGCGGAAGCTCCAGGTGCGTGTTCTGTGCCCTGAACCCCCTCCCTTCGCGAGGTCCTGATGCCTGTTCTGGACCGCCCCGCCCGCAGGAGCCCGACACGATCAACCCGCTGTTCGCGTCGATCCAGCGCATCAGCGACTTGGCGCACGAGGTCCTCACCTCCCGGACGCTCTCGCGTGCAGAGCAGCACGCGCAGCTCTCGGCCCTCGTCGACCAGAACCACGCGCACCTCGTCTCGCTCGGCGTCGGGCATGCCGCGCTCGAGAAGGTCCGCAGCACGACCGCAGGGGAGCCGTGGAGGCTTGCGACGAAGTTGACGGGCGCGGGAGGCGGAGGGTGCGCGGTGACGGTCGTGCCGGATGGTGCGTCTTTTGCCTCACCTTACGCCTTTTTCTCGCCTACATTCCTCCTCCACCGTTCACTGTGGGGCGAACTGCGAACTGATCTACCTGCACGCGCGCAGATTTCTCCGACTCCTCCCTCCTCTCCCTCCGCGAGGCACTCGCCTCCTCCGGCTTTACGACCTACTCGACGCGCGTCGGCGGCCGCGGCTTCGGCATCCTCGTCCCGCCTGCGTCTGCCGCACTCGAGGTCGACGCGGCAGAGGGCGGCGCGGAGCGGAGCGCTGTGCCCGAGAGGAGAAGGTTCGAGGAGACGGGCGGGGAGGAGCTCGCCAAGTGGGCGGAGGGCGTTAGCGGGTGGGTGAGGGCGTAGAGGGTTCTTTTGGGGAGGATCGGATGAGAGGAAGGGGTGTATCATAGGGTATTCTTCAGTTTCAGCTATGTGATTTAGAGCGAGGGGTTAGAGGGTGCATCTTTCACGAGGAAGTCGCCCTCGTCCAACTTTCCGCTTGCCTGCATCTCCCGCTTGCACAATCTCGTGCGTAGCCACAGCCAAGAACAGCCGCGAGGGAGCGCCGACCCCCGCACCCACCCCTCACGCCTCATCGCTCTCTCCTCCTCGTCGTGCTCCCCTCTCCCGCTCGCTCTCACGGGGAGGATGGCCGACGACGAGCTCGACCCCGCATTCGTCGACCTCGACTTGCCACCGCCTTTCTCTGCCTCGTCCTCGCTTGGTGCTGGATTCGGCACCTCAGCGTTCGCGGTCGACGAACACGAGCGCAGCCACGACGAGGAGGAGGACCCGTTGAGGCGCGCAAATGGGCACGCGCTGGACCTTGACCTCGAGCTCGAGCTCGGCAGCGGCGGGTTCGGCACCAGCTTAGGTGCCCTCGACAGCGCGCACGACCCCACCCCCTCCGACTCCGACTCCGACTCGGGCGAGGGGTTCGCGACGCCCCCGCGCCGGCGCGGCGGGTCGAGCATGAGCCACGGCGGGCTGAGCCTCGCGGCGGAGCTGGCGAGCGCGGCGAGGCCGCAGCGACAGCGGGACCTGATGCGGGAGCTGGGGCTCGGGGGTGAGGATGACGAGGAGGGCGAGGGGGATGGCGGGGAGCGGTACAGCGAGGACGAGGAGAACACCGCCGCCGGGCTCGGCGCAGGCTTTGGCCGCGCGACGCTCGCGAGCGACGAGGGCGACGACCCGTTCGGCGCCTCGCCCCGGCGGAGCGCGTCCTCCCTTGCAGCGCGGCCAGTCCGCGCACGCCCATCATCCGCATCCCTCGCGTCGTATGCGCCGTCGCCGCGAGACGACGCCGAGGCGGACGAGGAGGCGCAGGAGGAACTCGACGCGGCGCTGCAGGATGTCGCGAACTCGCTCGAGCGGTCGATGGAGACAACGGGGACGTTTCTTGCGCATCTGCGGCAGCACGTCACGGCTGAGGTGGATCCCTCCGCCTGTCGCCCCGCACCTCCCGCGCCGGCAACCAACCTCGACAGCTCGCTCGACCGCCTCTCCCCCTCCTTACCCACGCCAGCCCCGTCACCCTTGGACTACAGCGACCGCCAGCCGGTGATCGAAGCACAAGCGTCGACGCTCGTCCGCCGGCTGTACGACCTCGCGAAGCAGCGCGAGACGCAGATCCGTGAACTCGGCGAGATGGAGCGCGTCTTCGGGCGGACGGAGCCGGGCTGGCGGGCAGTACTCGCGGAGCTGGAGCCGCTCGAGCTCTGTGACGACGATGACGACGCGGGCGGCGCCGTGGATGACACCGCCGCGCTGAATGGCGCCGACCCGCACCTCCCGCCCGACGAGCCACGCGCTGCCTCCCCTTTCCCCTCCGCGGCCGACGCCGCCCCGCGCGCGCCCTCTCCGCGCTCGCGCCCCTCCGCTGCCTCGAGCGCCGCCCTTGCTCGCGCACACGACGACCTCGCCGCTCTCCGCACGCTCACCACCTCGCTCCTGTCCGCGCTCTCGTCCCTCTCCGACGGGACGCAAGTCCAATCGGCGCTCGCTTCCGACGCAGGGCGGAAGCTCCGCGCGCTGAAGGCCCAGGCGGGCGCGGTGCGGGACGAGATGTGCGCTGTGGAGCGGTGCGAGGCGTTTGTAAGAGCGTGGGAGGCGCGCGAGCCTGCTCCACGGCAGGAGGAGGGTGAGGGAAGGCGTGCGGCACAGGCGAGGAGGGAGGTTGAAGGCTTGAGGACGAGGCTCGAGGAGGGATGGGCGCGGGCGCAGAGTATTCTTGCTGTGCGGGCGTGAGGAGGGATACAGTTATACCCCGGAGCTTGCGTATGATCCCCACCCTCTCCTTCTCAGAAGCATCTTCGCCCTGTTCGGTATCTCGCAGTCTTGCATTGCAGTCCTTCGCATCTTCCTCGGACTAGAGGGAGGCGAGTATCGAAGATGCGCGTTTACCGTCCCCGCCCAGCCTCAAACACCTTCACCTTCTTCCTCAGAACGGACGCAGGCGCTCGAGCTTGTAGTGGTGCGGGAAGCGAGCGCTGTGCGGCAGGGAGCGCTCCTCGCTGGAACGGTCGCGGTCGTGCTCGCCAAGCTGCGCGCAGACCGTCCTATGTCAGTTCGTTGGGTTATAAGTAGCTCGAAGAGTGCAAGAGTGCACGAGCGATCTCGACCGGCCCCAGTGCCTGCTCCTCGCCCCGCCGTGAACCTCCCGCAAGCTCCGCCCGCCCGTACGCATCTGTGCTGACTCGCCAATGTGGTTCCACAGCGTGTTAAGGTTTGGGAAGCATTCCTCGGCTATGTTGGTGTTGTACGAAATCTGCGCACGAGGACAGGTCAGCTCTGCCAGCGGCAAGGAGAAGGGAGCGCACATCGGACGCATCAAAGCAGTACTTGTTCGGAGCAACCCTGATGCCGCATGCCCATGTATTGAGCTCGTTTTTCACGGCTGTGCAGTCCTCCGTTGACCAGCTCGTCGCGTATGTCCGGAAGAGCTGCCGCGTCTCGGTTGGGAAGTTCGAGAGAAGAACTGCCGGCGCAGAGCCGGCTGTCCAAGCGCGACGGACGGCCTCGAGGGACAATTAGAGCTCGTCGACACGGTCGGTTTCGGTGGGCATTCGTGGTGGGAAGAGAAGAGGGACGCGCGACCCAGGGCGGTGTCACCTACGGAGAGTCCGCTCAGGAGACCGGCACAGCCTTGCTCGCCTGTAGCAAGCTGCTGGCCCAGGCACATTGCGGAATGGCTGTTATGCCTGCTCCTGGAGGGTATCGCCAGCCAGAGGCAGGACGAGCGAGTGTAAGAGCAGCAAGTCCAGCTTGAGAAGGCCAACCCATGCATGCCTCACTTGGTCCTCTTCTCCCGGCGTCTCCTGGCCTGTCTGAAGGGTGGTTCTCTCGAACGGAATTATGCACCATACTAAATCTGTCAATAGATGCGTGTTTGCGGGGCGAAATGCCCCCCCTACACGCCACCTCGATCCACTCCACGCTGCCCCGCTTCGAAAGGGCCTCATGCGCCGCAGCTTGTAGGTCGGGGCCGCCTGAGCTGCCTTGTCAAGCAAGCGCTCCGTCCCGCTTGGACGCGGACGCAGTTCGCGCAACGGCCTGCGCTCGAGACGGCGTTGCCGCCTCAGCGGAGGCGTCGCTGACCTCCTGATGGGAACGTCTTGTGAACTGGACTCAGGGCATGGCGTGTGGGTAAGTTCACCATGCTGTGGAGCTCGGGAAGCCAGGCCATGAGCTCTGAGGTACCGAGCGCCGGAAGCTGAGCGCCAGCGAGCTAGTCAGCTCTTATGTGGGAGAACTTGAAGAGGGAGGAGAGCGTACGCACGCTCGTGCCCTGCGATGGCATACGCCTGTCCCGGATTGCCGCTGCCAGTGCGCTCAGCTCACCGGCGACTTGCTCAAGGACCTCCCGGCTCCAAGAAAAGCGCGCTGCACAAGGTACCTGTCGACAGAGTCGAGCCAGGGGGCGAGACGGTTGACAGGAAGCTGGCGAGCCTCCCACGCTGCGAGGATGTTGTCGAGCGCCTCGGAGAGAGGCTGAGGAAGGAGGGGGCGAATGGGAGCCATGGCAGTTGCGGGGTAGAAGGCAAAGAGAGGAAAGCGACGCAAGGGTCCGGAAAAGCGGGCGAGGCAGTGCCGCCACGGACAGTCCAGGTGGACAGGAGCTAGCGAACAGCCACCAGATTGCGATAGAGCCAAAAAACCATGATACGCGAGTGCACATGCGGGAAGCCAGGGGAGATTGTGGCGAGTGGCATTCAAGCTTGAGGAACCCGCTACAGCCTCCTCCCCCTCGCATGCTCCGTCCAGCCTCCGTCTCGCTCAGAACGGCCTCATCCTCTGCAGTTTGTAGTGCGGCGGACCCGTTGACCCTTTTGCGAGTGAGCGCTCCCTCGTGTCTCGCTCGTTCTCCCTGTCGTCGCGGTTCTGTGCGTTGCACGAGCGCATTAGCAACTACGGGCCGTCAGAAAGGAAGGAAGACGTACGGGCGAGCGGGAACGGCCGCGAGGACGGACAGGCAAGCTGGAAAGGCCGCGGAATGCGCGCGCGTTGCGAGGCGTGCCAGTCAACTGAGTCGAGGTTCCCGACTGCGCCGCCACGTAGAGGCCATTCAGAACAGGAAGTTGTTGCTGTGCGTTCCGCGTGCCTAACTTGACGAGCTGCAACATCGCGAATCGATGGTCAGGAAACGGAAGGGGCGAGGAGGATCAGAAGGAGCGAGGGGACGACTTGCCGTCTGCCCCTTATCAAAATCCCTCATCAGCATGCCGCCCTCGAGCTCCGCTGCGTAGTCATGGAGCTCCTGGGCGATGGTGTTGACCGTAGGCTCCGACCAGTTTGACGCATTGTCGAGGAGGAACGGCTTGACGTCGGTCAGCCACCTGTCAAGGCGGTGCTGCCGAGCACCGATATTGCTCCAAGCGTCCTCCAACGCGGTAAGAGCTCGCGAGAGCGGCACAGGGAGCGTGCTTAAAACCATGGTGTTGGGGAAGGGCAGAAAAGAAAGCAGGAGAGGAGAAAACAGCGCGAAGGAAGCAGCAGATGCGGTGTTCCACGGAGCGCCCGTGGAGGTCGCGGCTAGGAGCCGCGGGAGGCGATGCACAATAGCGTGGCCGACAGGTGGCAAAGAGGGGAGACATGAAGGGTGGGCGAGACCAAGGCGAGACGAACGGGGCGAGCAAGCGGATCGACAGCGCGGACCCACCGACGAGACTGAACGACTGATTTGCGTAGACCTACACCCTGCAACAGAGAGAAAGCGGGAAAAGAACGACAGAAACGCGCGCGCGCGTCCCGTTCAGCGGGAGCGGCAGGGCACGAGGAAAAGGCGAAGGGGGAATAACTGCTGTTGTGAGGGTGTCGAAATTGCCTCTAACCCGGATACTGCTCGACTCTACGCTGAGTAATCGACCACGGCTAGCCCAGCGCCGCCCTGTCTTGCTCGTGATCGACGGTGTTTGCGTCCCCGTCCCAGAGGAGCTTGATGCGGACGCGCTCGTCGTTCGAGACTGCAGGCGCGACGAGTATCAGCACGACGTAAACTCAGGCATGAAAGAACGCAGCGTACGATGCTCGTCCCACGAGTCTGCCTGCACGAAGGTAAAGAGCGCCGACTTGGGCGACAAGACCTCCTGCGCGATGAAACGAATGCCCAAGGTCAGCTTCAGGGTCGAACAAGGCGGCAGACGGGAGAAAACGCACAGTCGAGTCGATGTAGAAAGTTTGCTTAGCGGGACGACCCTTCGGATCGTGTCGTTCCTCGATGTGCGGACGGTCTTCGAACGAGAGGCGGTAGTTCTCGTACCAGGTATGCTCCTGCAAGCGACGTCGCGAGCAGGTTCAGTCATCGTCGCTTCGAAAGGCCCAGAGCAGCGCAGGGAGAGCGCACCATCAATGCCAGATCCTCCCGCTGCAGTGCGTGCTCGAAGTACGTGATCGAGTAGCCCATCGTGACGAGCCACTTGCCGTCACCAAAGACGTAGCGCTGGAACATGTTGTCACCCCCGAGGAAGTCGGCCGCGGCGCGTACACGCGCGATTTGCGCCATGTCCGGCAGGAGCGAGCCGTACGCAAAAAGGTGCACCCAGCCACCGCCCATGAAGCTGCGGGGTTGATGAACTTTAGTGCGAGGAAAGATCGAGTTGGAGGCGGCACGTACTGGTGCATCGAGAGCATGGGGATGCCGCCTTGCAACACTCCCGTCGTATCGCCAGGAATGTCGAATTCTGCGTACCAGCCCCAGTAAGCGCATACTCCTTGAGCCAGTGCTCGCGCACGCATGGCGAGGGAGACACGCACGATGCAGTCCCCTCTCCTCCGTAGTGACCGTCTGCTTGGTTCTCCCCGAAGCGACCGCAGCGCAGCGAGTGAGCATCTCGTCACCGCCGAAGACGTCTTTGTAGCGCTCGTAGCATTCGTTCCATGTCGTATACATGGAGGCCATCATCGCCTGCGAGACGAGCATGCCGGCTGGAAGGGAGGAAGAGCGGCGTCAGTGGGGAGAGACGCAAGGAAACACCCTATGCACGAGAGCAGGCGGCGAGCGACAGCTCGAGAGCGTGGAGAAGAGCAGACGCGGAAGTCGGGGCGGGGGCTGCGGAAAAAGTACAACATACCACCGCCGAACGCCATCCTCCCGAACTGCGCAAGCTGATTCTGCGCCTCGGTCGTTGCACCGACTGCGCACGCGTAGCTTGTCAGTAATTCAATAGCTGCAGGGATCGTAAGACGCACTGAAGTACTGCTGGTGCGGATCGTATTTCGACAGCATGCGCCGGGTCGCGCGCATGTCGAGCCAGAAGGTGTCGCTGCGGGCGAGCGGGCTTGTGAGCGAAGGTGAGAAAGCGAGGGAAAGGAAGGAAAGCGCACTCGTCGTTGAAAATGAACCAGTCGGCTTTTTTGCTGCGCGAGAAGGGGTCAGTTCAGTGTCGAGAGAGGGGAAGGACGCGCAGCGTACCCAATGTCGTCGGCATAGTTCCTCATCTCCTTGACCATCGACAGCACGCGCACCTCGTACCGCTTGTATTTTCCCTTCCGCACCCCGCACGGCAAATTCCGCGACCTCAAGACCTGCTTGAGGTCCTCGATGTCCTCGTCCTCCTCCTCTTCGCTCAAGAGGACCAGGCACGTCGGCGTGCCTTGGTCCTCCGGGTACTGCGGCACCATCCACCGTGTCCACAGCTGGCTCATCATTTTCGCCCGCTGCGTTGTGGTGACGATTCCGAACATCATGCGTTCGCCGGCAGGGAGGAACTCCTCGACGCCATCCTGCCCGGGGACGAGCGCGATCTTCTGCGGGTAGACCTCAATCCGGTGCGTCGGAATGTGGTCCTCATCAACGACGGTCCGCGATGACGGAGGAAGAACCTCCCCGTCGCCCGTGGCGTCCTCCGCTCCCGCCGCAAGCCGCAGCCGCGCCGCCTTGCGCCGCTCGCTGCCCGCACTCCGGGGCGGGAGTAGCGGGTTAGCACTCCAGGGAACGGGGTCCTCGGGCCTGCGGTCGCGGACAAAGGAGCGCTCCACGGGTCGCAGGACCGCCGCGCGGTGGTCGATCTGGTCGAGCTCGCGGAATAGGCGCGGCGCGAGCCCTTTTCGCAGGAATGGCCGCGATTCGACATCCGAGTAGGCGGCGCTGTACGCGCCGAGAGGCGAGACTAGCGAGAGAAGGCCAAAGGTGCTGAGGACGGCGAGGGCGAGGAATGCAAGGGACCTGCCTCGCACGGCGGCGAAAATGGACGAGGTGACGGACGACGCGCCGAGCGAGTCGTAGCCTTGAGTATGCGGCGAACGCCAGGGGAGGGGAGACTGCTGGCGGAACAAGCCCATCTTCGCCGGACGAGACGGGGAGGGCGCAGACGCGGCTGATTTGGCGGGAGCGAGCTGGATAAGGTCGAATCGGCCCTGCCCAATGCGTTCCTCAAGTCAGCACGCCTCTCTCGCGAGAGGTGGAGGGGCACACCTCGACTGCGGTCTGAGCGGGAGGAGCGAGCGAAGGGAGACGGGGAGGCAGGTGCTCGTTGCGCGTGTTCGCCTGGCAGTATGCCTTCGTGCGCCTGTAGCCTGTGCACACTCGTTCAAGCAGGAGACAGGGGACAGAGGGCACCTCCCTCGCGCCTCGATCACCTTCTCCTCGCGGGGACCCTTCGCCCCTTCCCCCTCTTCCGTACTTTCTCCTGCCTCGGTCGAGCGTCCGCAAGGTTCTGCACGCGAGCTCAAGCCCTTGCTGGAGCCTCGCACCTCATTTTCTGCGCCTTCCTCTTCCTCCTCTCCCCTCCCTTCTCCTCCCGAACTCGACGTCGGCACAACGACCCCTCTCTCCCCTTTTCTCCACGCATCTCCCTCCTCCTCCACATCGCCGTTACCCACACTAGAACAGCGCAAGTGAAATGCGCGCTTTCCCTCCGCAGCAGCATGACGCAGGAACGGTCGAGGGGACGGCCACCTCTTGCTGCGCACTGAGGAATTAGGCGAGGCGTGTCTCGCTGCCTAGTCCAACATCGGGCAATGATGAGGCGAGTCAAGACGAGAGACAGCGCGGGCGCTATCATAGGTGGAGGAAAGCAACTCGCGTTTGACATCCCCTCGCATGCGCTACTACCGCACCCTGACCCACCTTCCCCCGCACACGACGCACGCCTTTGCCGCTCCGAGCATCCTCCTCACCGCACCCTCAGCGGGAAGCGTCCCCAGCATCTCGGGAAGGAGCGCCTTGCGTTCGCACGAGCCGCAGGTGCGCACTTGCACGGAGGCGATGAGCGCGAGGGAGAGGGAGCAACGCTCTTTAGGACCGCATGCCTCGTCAGTGAGGTTAGTGCGTGAGCAGGCTTTAGGAGACGGAAGCGACGCACCCCATTGATGCCCCGCCTCGCAGCACGCATAGCGCACGTTCGCAAGCGGGACGTGCGCCTTGCACGCGGGGCAGGCGACGTCCCGCGCTTCGTACGCCTGCGCAAGCGCGTCGGCCGGAAGAAGTGCGGCAGCGGGGTCGGAGGGCGAGGGCGGGAGGAGCGAAGCCGACGCGAGGAGGAGGCGCGCATGGATGGGGCGCTCGGCGTCTGCGCGCAAGAAGGGTGGGCGTAAGCGGGCGACAGGGGAAGAAGGGAAGCGCGTGACGTACCCGTGAGAGGCGTGGCGCCCAGCGCAGCGGTTAGCCGCCCCAGCACCTCCTTGATCAGCTGCCTTGCCAGGCCCACCTGTGCGAGGACCGCCGCATGCTCGTGCTCGGGCGAGAGCGCCGCGCGGTGTGTCTTCCTCCTCTGGTCAGCAAAGCACCGGGGTAAACCAGGGAAAACGAGGACGCACCAGCAGCCACCTCGCGATTGTCTCCTTCACTCTGACCCGCCCCAGCTCGGCATCCGCATTCAGGCTCCTCTCCAGACGCTCCTCGAGCACCCCGTCATTCTCGAACGGCGCAGCAAGCGCGAGTGGCCCAGGCTGCAGTCGCTGCAAGAGTGCCCCGATGAATGCCGCGTTCTCGACGTGCACTGCGAGCGCGTGCAGGAGCGGGCCAAGGGTTGCGAGCGGGGCCCCGGTACGGACTGCATTGCACCTGGTCAGCGCGTGCGCGACAGGAGGGGAAGTGAAGGGAGTGCGTACCATTCGGCGGAGACGCGAGTGCATCGTCCACAGCGGCGAGCACCTCTCCGGCCCCGTCCGTGCCTGCCAAGTTCGCGACAATGAAGTGAGTGCGGGTGTCTGCCGGCGTTCGGTAGAGGAAGGCGTCTGGGCGCGCGAACCTTCCCGCACATCGCGCATCAGTTCCTGGCAGAGGAGGAAATGGGAGAAAGAGGAACGCACTCGCAAAGCCATGCCACATCCATCGCCTCCTTCCCACTACGCAGCGAAACCATCCCGAGTATTTTGGCGCCGTCCTTGCGCGAGACCGCATTGCGTCCTTCGGACGCGAAGCGGTCTTTGCGCGCGCGGGCACGCTGCAGTGAGGCGATGAAGCAGGTCCGCATGGCAGAGGTGTAGGAGGCGGAGAGGGCGGAGTCAAGTGTCAAGGTGGGGAAGGAGGCGGAGGGCAGGTGAAGGAGGTGGAAGGAGGACGAGGAGAGCGAGACGAGCAGCGCGGAGCGAGAAGGCAGGTACACGAGCCCTAGGCGCGTGAACGTCAGCTTCTCCCCCGATGACTGCCAGTACCAGAGAGAGATCACGCACCGCTCGCCGCCGCCCACGCCGTCGCGCCCATCCACTCCTCCGCGCCAACTGTCTCGAGCTCGACTTCCCATTCCTGCACAACCTGCGCGTCCGCGAGCTGCGCGAGGTGCACAGATCCAAGTTTGGTGTAGGCCAGCTGCATCTGCACATATTGTCATTCGTCAATACTGCGGCCAGGTGAGATGCACACGTAGAGCAAGGAAGCGAAAGAGCGTACCTTCCCCTTCGCCCCCCCCTCTACCCAGCATAGCTGCGTCGCCGCCCGCCCGTCGTCCTCCTCCGCGATACTAACAGCCGTTCCAATCTCGCACACATGCTCCTCGCCCGCGAGCCGCTGTGACACCGGAACGGCGAAGACGCGTCCGTCTGCGTCGGCGAGCGCAAGGTGCGCGGTAGCGACGGAGGCGCCGTCTTCTGCGGAGACTTATGTCAACACCACAGCAGGCGTATACAGAGGCTTGAGGAGAGGAGGACGCACGCAACGTAGAGATGCTCCACTCCGACCAGCTCAGTACACCAAGAATGTTCGTCTCCTGCTGCGGCTTGAAGCGCGCAACGCGAGTAGGGTTGTGCTTCTCGTCCAGTCTGCCACTCGCATCGTCAGTTGTCGTTCACAACAGAAAGAAGGGGAGAATGTACGCACCGCCAGAGCGTGACCTCCCCGCTGCGATGCCCGAGCGCGAGGAGCGAGAGGTCCTGCGCAGTACCGGGGACAGCGGTGGACCAGGCGAGCGCTGTACAGAGGGTATCAGTCAAGACTCGTCGCTTGAGATTGGGAGGAGGACGCACCGGAGGTCTGGCACGAGAGCAGCTCGGCAACCATCTCGCGGCGCATGCCGCGCGTCTGAGCGGCTTGGCCGGCTTCTGTAGGCGAGTGCATCAGCACGGATGTCCTACCTGTATGTGGGAGAAGCACGCACGGCTCGTTACCATTTCTTCGATAAGTAGCGAGGTCAGGTCGGCGGTCTGTAGTCGCGGTCGGTCAGCCTTTGTGGAAGGAACAAGACGGCGGAGAGAGGCGCACCTCGAACCACTCGCCCTTGCCACCGTTCTTTGACGGCTCGAAGAGGAGGACCTCGGCGTTGCTCGTCAAGGTCGCGAGGACGCAACTGCGGCGCAACATTCCCGTCAGCATTCACCTCGACGATTGTGAGAGCGTACGCACCCGCCGAGCGCTGCCAGGCCTGACGGAGACCACGTCGCGCTGCGCCAGAAAGCCTCTGCGCCAGCGGGCGTGGCGAGGTCGTACTCTGCCCGTTCCGCGCAGCCTCATGAGGTCAGCTTGTCTCGCTGCGCAGACGGGAGACGTCACGCACCATCCGCCCAATCTGCCCACTTGACGATGTTCCTCTTCTCGACAGTGATAGTCGAACGGAGGAGAGGCATCTCGCGCTCGCGCTCCTTGCCCTTGCTGGCGGCGAGAGCATCTGCGCCGCCCTTTGTGCCAGCGGTTGAGGTACCATTCGAGGTGATGACACTCGCCGCGTCCGTATAGCCGAGCGCGGGCGTCTGCGGGCGAGTCTGTCGTGGTGAGCGTTCCGAGAGGTGGGGGAGAAGCAGGGAGGAAACGCACGAAGAGGTGGAGCTCTCCGCGGGTCACGGCTGCAAGCTGTCCATCTGCGGAGCGCACGAGCGCAGAAGGGCTCGGGCTGAGGGGCGCGTACGGGACGTGGCTGTTGGCGAGAACGACGCTGGTCGAGGAGGACGAGGGGTCCATCCTGGCGAGCGACGCGCGCGGGTCAGGGGGATGAGGAGCGCAGCAGTGGAGGCTGAGCTCAGCAGAGGAGCTCTCGTCAGCCGGAACTTCCGCAAGAGATCGATCAGAACAAAGACGAACATCCTCATCAGCTCGACGAGGGAGAACGAGGGTCTCGCTCCTCCGCAACACTCTCTTGCGAAGGAAGCACTGCTTGTACGCTGTCACAAACACCGTACAGGGCCGCCCACCTCGCACAAATCCGCCGCATCTCGCGTCCGCTCTTCTCGGTCTCCCCCTCCACCCCACCCGCCGATCCCTCGCACAACAAGATGGCGCCCACAAAGGTCGCAGTCGTCGGCTTCGGCATGAGCGCCACCGTCTTCCACGTCCCCTTCAGTGTGCAGTTCCACTCCTCCCCCTCAACCAGGCTGACCCCACTTCCCGAGCAGTCCTCTCTCTCCCCGACAAGTTCGACCTCAAGGTCATCGTCGAGCGCTCCGCCACTCCCGACAAGAGCAAGGCGCGCGACGCCTTTCCCCAGGTCACCGTCGTAAACACCCTCGAGCAGGCCCTCGAGCAGGACATCGACGCCGTCTGGGTCCTCGCACCCAACGCTGAGCACTTCTCCTACTGCAAGGTGTGTCTGTGGCTTCTCTCTCAACTAGACGTTGTGCTGACGTAAACTCGTCTCATCAGGCAGCCCTCGAGGCGGGCAAGCACGTCGTCGTCGAGAAGCCCGTCACCCCCACGTCTGCCGAGGCATACGAACTCGCCTCCCTTGCCGCGAGCAAGAACCTCATTCTGGCAGTTTACCAGAACCGCCGGTGGGACGCCGACTTCCTCACTCTCAAGGAGCTGCTTACTCGCGGCGAGTTTGGCGAGCTGAGCGAGTTCGAGACGCACTTTGACCGCTACAAGAACGTCCTCAACGCCAAGCAGTGGAAGGAGGCCGACATCCCCGGCGCGGGCGCGGCGTACGACCTGGGTTCGCACCTCGTTCGTCCCATCCTTCCCCTCGTTCCCTACTGCCTCCGCTCACCCTCCTTCCGCACGCAGATCGACCAGGTCCTCGACCTCTTCGGCCCCCCTCAGCGCATCACCGGCCTGGTCCGCAACTCGCGCTCGCTCGGCGTCCCCTCGGTCCCCGACTCGTTCCACATCCAGCTGCACTACCCCGCGCTCCCCTCCGTCCCGGGTCGCACCCTCCCGCTCCTCGCCACCGCTCGCGGATCGATCCTCTCCCTCGAGGCGCCGCAGCCGCGCTTCCGCGTGCGCGGTACCAAGGCCACCTTTGTCAAGACGGGCGTCGACGCTCAGGAGGCGCAGCTTGTTGCGGGTGGGAAGCACGCCGTCGCCAAGGAGGGCTTCGCGGTCGAGCCGCCGGAGCAGAGCGGGAGGCTGTACCGCCTGGAGGGCAAAGGCCAGGCCGAGGTGTGCGTCCCTCTCTCACCCTCTCCGTGCCGTTTCTGTACTGAGCCCAGGGCGCAGCATCACCTCCCTCCCCGGCTCGTACGCCTCCTGGTTCGCCAATGTCGGCGACGCACTCCTCGCGCGCGACCCGAGCAAGCTCATCGTCAAGCCCGAGCAGGCCGCGCTCGTGATCAAGGTCATCGAGGTCGCGACGCAGAGCTCGCGCGAGGGACGTACGCTCGACTTTCACCCCTAAGCATCCACCTCTTCTCCTCCCGCTATAGATCAGGCGTGCAAAAGCAGTGCATTAGGTTCAGGTTAATGCATGCGGAGAGACATGAAGACAGAAGGGCACAGACGGCATGCACGTAAATGACACATCGCTCTCCAAGCTATCTACGGCAAGCGCGCGCCCCCCCCCCCCCCTCGCGCCCTCGCCAGCTCACTCAATCGAATCGAGCCCGTCCCCCTCTCCCGCATGCTCCAAGCGGATCTCCTCCGCCTGCGGACTCGCGCCGCGGTCAACCGCATCGGGGAACTGCAGCGGCCTGTCGAGCCACGTCTCGCCGTCGACGTCTGCGTCGTCGAACGCGCCCATGTCCTTCGGACTGCCAGGCTCGGCGCTCTCCGGCGGGCTGGGGAACGCACCCGGGACGTGCGGGCCCTCGCCGCCGCTGCTCGCCGCAGAAATCATGCTCGTGCTCAGTCCGAGGTGCGACGGCGGAAGCAGCTCTTCCGTCCCAGCGTCGCTCGCCGCGGCCGAAGCCTGGCGGGATGCGACGGCCGACTCGACGAGTTCGCGCGACTTGGCGCCGCCGATAGGGCGCGCGGTGCGGCGACGATAAAAGAGGAGGTACGCAGCCGAGGACTTGACGCGGTCGGGGCTGATCTCTGAGACACGGGACTGCGAGCGGGAGCGCGAGGGAGTCAGCGGGAGAAGTCGAGAAAAAAGGGAGGGGACGCACGTCGTCAAAGTCGTACCAGCGGCTATTCTCGTGGTTCTTGGCGAACGCGGTGTAGTGCCCACCGCCGAGGCCGCCAAAGTGGTTCGACACGGCGTAGAGGTCGTACGTGAGCGAGTCGGGCTCGGCGATTGCAGGCGCGGCAGTGCCCATCTCCTCCGCCAGGCGCTTCTCGACCTTGTCGCCCTCGACCCAGGGCGTGAGGTCGAGCCCGTCGAGGGGGAAATCGACAAGGTCGTCGAGCTTGTCGCGCGAGTAGCGGCTCGACGAGAAGCGCTTGAGCGCAAAGACGAGCACGTCGGGCACCTTCCACAGCTCGACCTTCTTGGTCGCCTGCTTGTGCTCCTTGCACGTGCTGCAGTACCACATGTCGTCCTCGCCGAGGCGCTCCTCCTTGGTGAACTCGCTCAGGCAGTCGGCGAGCGTGATGACCTTCTTGGCGCCGCCCTTGCCCTGCGCGCGCCGCGCCGCCAGCACAGGGTCGACGACCTCGTGCGTGACGTCCTCAAACGCGTTTGCGTCGCCGCCGAAGAAGTAGTCGAAAGCTTCAGCGTCCCAGTGCGCAACAAGCGTCTGTCCCGTCGCGACAAGCGGGCGCGCTTGCTCCTCCGCGTCGTCGTCCTCCTGCCCCTCCACCTTCTCCTCCGCCTTCTCCTCCGCAGCATCCTCGCCGCCGCGATTCGCCGTCGGCGAAAACATATCCACGTCCTCCTCCCTCTCGCGCTCCCTCTCCCTGCGCGCCTTCTCCTTCACCGCGCGTGCGCGCTCTTCGACGCTCTGCGTCTCCCCGCCCCCGGAGTGCTGGTCGAGCGGGATGCGTCCGTCGCTCGCGCCGCGAACGCTCACCTCGAGGCGGAAGACCGGGCCACGCCTGCGCGGGGTGGGCGCAAGAGCAGGGGCAGGGGAAGGGAGGGGGGCAGGAGAAGGCGCAGACGACGGCGCGGACACGAACGACTCGCTCGTCGCATCCGTCGTCGTCGCGAGCGTGAGCGGACCGGCAGAGACGGGCGTGGGCGCGAGGAGCGACGACGTCGAGCTTGAGAGCTCGTCCGATCCCTCGGGCACGGCCTGCTCCGCCGCAGCCGGTACGGGCACAACCTCCTCCTGCGCGACCGGCGCGGGCTCGACCTCCATCGCGCCGTCGGCGGCGATACCCTCGCCACGAGCCTCGCGCTCAAACTCCACGATGTCCTCCTCGACTGCGGCGATGAGATCGTCGCCCCTACGCGAGACGCGCGCATACTGCCTCGCGACGGCACGGCGGATCGCGCTTGCGCTGCTGGCTTCCTCTGGCGAGAGGGAAACGACGAACGGCACGCCAAAGGACTCGCCGGCGGGAGCGCGGACGCCAAAGGTCGGCCGTTGGGAGGAAGAGGACGCAGACGAGGACGAGTGGCGGTAGTGGGTCAGGGGAAGAAGGGCGGGCGCGTCTGGCGCGGGAGGGGACACGACGGCGCGCTTGAAGCGCGGGCGAGGCTGCGCGTACGGCGCGGCAACCTCGTACAGGACGAGCTTGTCCTGAGACGTGTTGACGTCCGTAACGGGCTCCTCGTCGTGCCACTCCTTGTAAAACTTGTGGTGCCATTCCTCCGTGACGACGAGGCGCTTCGGGTCGAGGTCGACGAGCGCACCGACGAGCTGCTTGAGCGTCTTGAGCGTGCCGGACTTGGGCACCTCGAGCTCAACGGAGATGATACCCCGCGCAGCGTCGAGCGGGACGACGAAGACCTTGCCGGTCCACTTCTTGGTCACCGGCAGGTTCGTCGTCACGTACATGAACGGGTCGAACTTGATCGAGACCTGCGCACGCAAGGGGTGCTTGAGCGGGATCTCCATAGGGGAAAGGACAAAGAACGCACCTTGTCGCAGTCGGGGCAGACGACGGTCGAGCGGTACTGGCCCTGGAACAGGTCGACAATGACCGAGTCGTTCCTGCTCCTGTACTGTTCCCAACACGTCTTGGCGAGCTCGACCAGCTCCTTGTCGCCGCCGCCCTCCCAGTCGGGCGCCTCGGTCGCAGGCTTGACCTTGATGCGGTTCAGGTCCTCGTGCGTCCCGTCGAGCAGGAACGCCAGGAGCTCCTGCGAGTCCTGCTGCCCGTAGCCGCTGAACTGCGGAGCGAACCGCGCGAGCGCCTGCTTGAACTCGCGCGGCGCGACGGACGAGCCCGAGCCGTGCCACAGGCGCTCGATCAGCTGGCCGAACGCCTCGGCGACCTGCCCACGCATGCCGAGCGGGTTGTCCGGGTTCAGCTCCGAGCGATAGACGCCCGCTGCAGACGTCGAGACTGAATCAGCGCGGCGCAGGGGAAGCGGGGATTAAGGGAGAGAAAGAGCGGGACGCACAGAGGAAGTACTCCTGCAGCTCCTTCGTGTTGCTCATGCACTGGATCGCCGAGTTCATGAAGCAAGTGCTGCGCGCAGGTAAATGCCCCTTAATCAGCACCGCTCGAACGACCCTGCGAGCGCGAAAGCGCCTCGCCGCGCGCGACTCACTTCCCAAGGTTCTGCAGCCCGACAAGCCCCCGCTGGCCCTTCGACGCCGCGCCCGTCTTGCTCCTCGTCAGCGCGCCATGCAGCACGCCCATGAATCCCCCTCCGTGGTGCTTGCCGTTCTGCGCTGCCGGCGCGGCTGGCGCAGCAGGCGTCGTGTGCGTCTTCGGGCGGTGCAGGGTCCCGCTCCACCCGCCGCCGGCGAAGAGGCCCTTCTTCTTCTCCTCCGGCGCGGGCGCATCAGTCGCCTGCGCGTTCCCCTCGTCCGCCTCCGGAGCGGCCGCGTCCTCCCCCTCTGCGGCGCCGATGCGCGCCAGCACCGCGTCGGCATCAACGGCCCACGCCCCGCTCTCGTCCTGCACCTCGAGCGCGAGGCGCGTGCTCTCATCCGCAAGGAGTGCGTCCGTCAGGGTTGTTGAGGGCCCGACGTCTGCGGGCGCGAGGAGCTCGACACCCGACTCGGCGAGCTTGTCCGGGAATAGGTACGCGGGCCCTGCGGAGGCGGAGAGCTCGTCTCCCGCAGGCGGAAGGCGCCAGAGCCTGCAGGGGCGCGAGGAGGCGATCGAGAAGGCCTCGAGCGCGGAAGCGAGGAGCGAGGAGAAAGGCGTCGAAGAGGGGAGCGAGAGCGTCGGCGCATGCTCGAGAGTCGGGACGGACACGGAGGAAGAGTCGGCGGACGAGGGGAGAAGGAGGAAGAGGGTGAAGGAGGGAGGGTAGAACTCGATCGTTTCGGAGCCCAAGCCGGCGGTCGCGATGACCTCGCGTTCGAACTCGGGACCATTGCAGCCGTACCTGCGCGTCACACAGTGTGAGCATCGTGACCATGAAAGGGAAGCAAGCGGGCACGCACCAGTCGCAGAGGTAGCGCCAGGCGGGGACGGGGAGAACCTCGACGTCGACGCCGATGGCGAGAGGCCTGCGAAGACTGACGCCGTCCTCGGCCGTGATATATGAGTTGTCGATGGGCCCGACCATCTCGGGGGTCAAATCGTCGTCGTCCTCCTTGGATGCGGCGACGCCGGAGCAGGCGGTCTGCCAGCGGCGATACCAGGCGCGCGAGATGAGGAACCACGAGTCGCCGGCCTCGAGGGGCGAGTTCTTGACGTCGTCGATCATGGCGAGCTGATTCTGAGGGTCGATGCCGTTGTACTGGTTCGTCGACTGCCAGGTGGGGAGCTGCTCGTCGTCCTCGCCCAGCGCGTCGGCGTCCTCATTGTCGCCAACCCCGGGCGGAGACACCGACGGTACGTCGTCGTACGCGGGCGGGAGGTCTGCCGGCGGGGTGCAGAGCGCGGAAGGGGGAGCGGTGAGGGTCGAGTCGGGGTCGTGGTGCTCCGGAGTGGAGGCGATGTTGAGGCGGGATGCGCCGATGGACCCCTCGTGGTCCGAGCTGCTCATGAGGTCCTCCGAGTTGGCGCGCTTGGGCGCCGAGGGTGTTGCGGCGGGCGACGACGACGACGAAAGCGGACGCTTCAAGCTGGAGACGGGCGAACGCTCGCGGGACGGGGGGAACTCGGGCTGCATCGGCTGCGCGGTGCGAGTGAGCCGCTAGAGCGATTGAGCGGGTCTGTGCTGCCACTCGGGGCGAGCGAGGGCGCGGTGGGGAGCCAACCTCCGCGCGATGAGGGAAAACGGCGCAACCCCGCTCTCTCACGCCCGCTCTCTTTGGCTAGGGTTTGGCTGGACTAGTAGGCTGCAGGTACCCTCTCTGCGCGCTCAGGACCCGCCAGCGACTCGAACGGCGTCGAAGCAAGCGACAGAGGCCTCGTCATCTCCCGCTCTCGTCCCCTCCGGCGTGTGTTGACGCGACGACGAGGATGGACGGGCTTGACATTCCGCCGGTTACAAAGGCTTACCTCCTGTGCGCCCTCTCTACCCTTCCACCCGCTCGAGGCTCGCCGCGCTAACCCTCTTCCACCTCGTCCTCGTCTCGGGTGCGCAGTGGGGCAGTGGGGACCAGCGTCGCAGTCGTCCGTCCACCGTCTCCTTTGCATCACTACCTTTTTACCTCACACTGATTAGGTCCCGCCCGCCCCTGCAGCAATGCGGCTTCGTCACCCCCCTCCAGCTCTACTTCACCTGGCGCAGCGCAATCGAAAACGGGCAGGCGCGTGCAGCTCGCGACGACGACCGCAGTGCTTACTGACTTCGGCACACTGCGCGCAGGTCTGGCGCCTTGTGACCTGCTTCCTCTACTGGGGCCCACTCAGCCTCGACTTCTTCTTCCACATCTTCTTCTTGTGCGTACACCCACGCTCCGCCAACTCGCAACGTTGCTGTCATGAACGCGGGCAGAGAGCGTCCCCGTCTAAGCGCGGCACTGACCCGAAGCCGCGCTCTCCTCTCGCCCCGCAGCATGCGCTACTCCAAGATGCTTGAAGAATCGGCTTTTCACGGCCGGCGAGCAGACTACGTCTGGCTCCTCATCGTCAGTTGCACGCTTCTCCTCGTGCGTCTCAACCCTCCTCCATTCCCTGATGAAGCAAGCCTGACTTTCCCATCCTCGCAACCGCAGATCCTCAGCCCGCTCTCAACCTCGCCCTTCCTCTCCTCGCCGCTCTCCTTCACTGTGCGTTGCCGCCTTCCCGGAAAGTAGCGCGCCAGACTGACCTTGTCCCTTTTTCCGCTACTGAACCTTGCGCGCCTTACTGGACCTCCCTCGCTCTCTCAACACACCCTCTCGTCGGCCCTCCTCATCTGCATCACGCTTCCCAGCTCGTCTACCTCTGGTCGCGCCTCAATCCGCTCGTCCGCCTTTCCCTCTTCGGCATCATCACCATCACCGCCCCGTACCTCCCCTACGCGCTCTGCCTCTTCTCCTGGGCGCTCTCCGGCGGCGGCGGTGGTGCGGGAGCGCACGGTTGGGGCCTGGGCGTGATCGTGAGCGATCTACTCGGGATCGCGGCGGGGCACTGGTGGTGCGTCCGCGCTTCCTCCCGGGCGTTGCGTTTCTGTGCTGGCGGAAGGCGTGCTTCACGCTGCAGCAGGCGCCAGAGATACGCACTGTAGAGTGCGCGCTCATGACTTTGCCTCACTGCAGGTACTTCTGGACCGAGATCTGGAAGCGCGAGCGTGCCAGCGGTGGGCGGAACTGGCTCGAGACGCCGCGCATTCTGTGTGCCCCGTTTCTCCTCTCGCCCCTTGACCTCCTCGTCCTGCTGACGCTCGAAGTTTACAGCGTCAAGCTCCTCGACCCGCCGGGGAGGCTGGAGGAGCTCGAGGCGGCGGACCGCGCGAGGGCGGAGCTCGTAAGGCAATACGACGCAGACAGGAACGCAGCGGCGGCGGGTGCTGCTGTTGCCGCGGGGGCGGGGTAGGGGATTCGACATTGAGATGATACACATGCTGTGCAAGAGCGCGCAGGAGGCCGCTCGCGGTGGGAGCGCGACAATGCGTCGTCGACAACCCGGCGACGAGTCGAGAGGCTGGACCTCGCAGCGACCAACCTTGCCTGCCTCTTCCAGCAAGCGTGGCCTGTAATTCGCGCTTCCGGCGTTCGCAGCCAATTCCACCGCGTTCAGCGCAACCAGCGGTCTTCCGGCGCCGCTCCCCACCCCGCTCAGCTTCATCGCCTCGAGGCGGGGATCTCTCGATCTCGCTCTTCACGCACGCTCGTCCGGCTCGAGCGGGCAAGTGCGGACGCTCCCACGCCTCAAAGAGCCATCAGAGGGAGCTGCACGCCGAACAGCCCGCCCTCGATCGCGTGCAGCCGTTCCCCCGCTTTTCGCCCCACCCGCGGTGTCGCCGACCCTCACGCCCGCCGCCAGCATGGCGAGCGCACCCGCCGCCGTTGACGGCGAGTGGGTCCCTTTGGGTACGAAGCGCGCGGGCATGCTCGCCGTTGCCATCGCTGCGACGACCTCGCTCCTCTTCATCGCAGGCCTGGGTGCATACATCGCGACGCTGCTGTGGCGGTACTGGGCGAGGAGCCGGGCGGGCAGGGTCGAGAAGGAGACGAGGGCGATCAGGTTCCTGGCGAGCAGCCACGGGGTCGGATTTGTGAGCTTGCTGGCGGGAGGTGAGTCTCGTTGCTCTCCGTCGTACTTCTCTTGTAGACGATTCCAGCTCTTCGCTCACTGCCATGACGCGCAGACCTTTTTCAGGCGCTGGGTTTCAGCCTGAACTACCATGTGCGTCTCGCATCCATCCCTCCTCCGTACTTCTCGCTCACCCTCCCGCTTCGCTTATTTCCCCTTCTCCTCGCTGCGTAATTCCCCGACGTGCGCAGTGGGTTGTTCGCAATGCGCTCCCCTCTGCTGCGCACCCGACAGCAGTCTGCACGGCGCAGGCCGTCCTCATCCAAGTCGGCGACCTTGGGAGCGCGTTTTCGTCGCTCCTCATCTGCACCAACCTATTCCTCATCGTCGTCTGCAAGGTCACGCCTTCCCTGCGCTGGCTACTCTGCGCCATCGCGTTCGAGTGGACCCTCGTCGGCATCTTTGCCGGGATCGGGCCCGCCGTCCACCCTCGCCGTACAGGGCACGATCCGTTTTATGGACCTGCGGGCGGCTGGTGCTGGATGAACGGGGCGTACCAGTCTGAGCGCCTGACGCTGCACTACCTATGGGTATTCCTCGTGGCGGGCACAACTCTCGTCCTCTACTCGCTCATCGCCACGCGCATCTGGTGGGGCCGTCGACACCTCGGCGCGGACGCTCCGCTCAGCAGCGGGACGACGGGCGTCGCCAAGGTGATGATGCTCTACCCGAGCATCTACGTGGCGACGATCCTCCCGCTGTCGCTGTACCGGTGCGCGGCGATGGCCGGCCACGAGTGGGGCATTCACTACGCCCTCGCGGCCGGGTTCATCTTCACCCTCAGCGGGACGGCGAACTGCACGACGTACGCTCTCACGCGCCACATCGTCTCGCTCGACGGGATCGGCAGCGCGCTCCGGCGCGGGAGCGGCAGCGGGTCGTTCGGGCGCCGCCTCTCAGTCTTCACGACCCACCGCCCCTCGCTCGACCCGTCCCTCCCGCCTCCTCCTTCCTCGCGGCCGTCCCTCCTCTCCCGAGCGTGCGCTGCGCTCCTCCTCCCCCGCCGCGTGCATCCGCGACCGACCAGCACCCTCCTCAGCGCTGTGCACGTACAGGTCGAGACGGACGTGGTTGCCCCGCTCGATCCTGCGTACAGCGTCAGCTGGAGCGGCCCGCCTGGCGAAGGTGCAGGAGCCGGAGGAAGGCGCCCGAGTGAGGTTGGCCCGTTGGAGCGGCCGTTCGCGAGGCTCGAGGTGAAGGACAAGGAGGATGAGCTGCACGACGAAGACGACGAGCGAGGCGGGAGAGGCACGCTGGTATAGCTTTGTTTTAGCAAGAGGCCTGGTATAGGTCCGTAACTGGGCGTCTGTTGTTGATACAGTCGGTATTTTGCACACATCCAGCCTTTCCATGCGGCGTGGGAGACCGAAAGCACTGCCCTTTTCCTCTCTATGCACACCAGCTACACCCACCGCTTCTCGTCCTCCTTCTTGGGCTCGGGGAACTCGTCCTCCTTCTTCACGGCGGCGGGCGAAGAAGCGACGCCCGCGTTGAGCTGCGCCGCAGCGGGGTCCAGCAGCGCCGCGATCGCTTTGTCGTCGAGGACCGCCTGCGCGGGGACCGCGAGCGGGAGGTCGTCAATCTTGGGCGCGGGTGCGGTCGCGACGATGGGCGGGACCGGTGCAGGTGTGGGAGAGGAAGCGGCGTCGGCGGAAGAAGGGGAAGGGGTGACGGGAGCGGCAGCGGCGGACTCAGGGAGCGACTCGGCGACGGGAGCGGGGACCGCGACCGCCGGCGCGGGGTTGGCGGCGCTCGTGGTGGTGACGACGGGTGCCTCGGCGCTCTCGCCCGCAACGGGCGCTTTCTCGACCTGCGTAAGCTCCTTGAGGAGCGTCTCAAGCTCGGCCTTGGCCTCGGTGAGGCCCTTGGCGAACTCCTCCTCCGTCGCGGGGGCAGGCTTCTCGTTCAAGCCGTCCGCGCGGTCGCTCACTGCAACGGGGACGGTCCTGACGCGCCCGCTGCCAATGACGTCCTTCCACGCCTTGCCCTCCTGGCGGAGAAGCTCGGCGAGCTCGTCCTTGATCCGGCGCGGGAGGCCAACGCCGCCGTAGACGAACCCGGTGTACAGCTGGACGAGGCTCGCGCCCGCCTTGGCGTAATCGAGCGCGTCCTGGCCGCTGGAGATGCCGCCACATCCGACGAGCGGAATCTTGCCGTCTGTCTGCTCGTACAGCGCCGAGAGCGCGCGCAGCGCGAGCGCCTTGACGGGCGGGCCAGAGAGGCCGCCCGTCTCCTGCAGGACGGGCGAGGTGCCCGCGGACGCGGGGCGCGAGATCGTCGTATTCGAGACGATGACGCCGTCGACGCCCGAGGTGCGCGCCGCGTACGCAATGTCCGAGATCTGTTCGTCGTCGAGGTCGGGCGCAACCTTGACGAGGACAGGCGGCTTGACCGGGGTCGGGAGGAGGTTGCGCGCATTGACGACGCCCTCGAGCAACTCGCTCAGCATGCCCTTGCGCTGAAGGTTGCGCAGGCCGGGCGTGTTGGGCGAGGAGACGTTGACGACAAGAACGTCGGCGTACGGGCCGAGCGACGCAATTCCCTTGACAAAGTCGTCGATCGAGTCGGGGTCGCTGACCTTGTTCTTGCCAAGGTTGATACCAAGCACCTTGCCCGGCGTCAGGCTGCGCGGCAGGCCGACCGCATCGGCGGGTTCAGCGCCAGCACCCTGCGGCGAGGCGAGGTACGCGCGGACGGGGTCGAACTCCTCGATGGCGGCCGGGGATTCGGGAGTGGCGGGGAAGAGGGAAGGCGGCAGGAGGTTGGCGTACTTCGAGACGAAGCCAATGATGCGCTGGCGGAAGCGGGCGAGAGCGGCAGCGTGCCCCTCCGAGTTGAACCCGTAGCGGTTCACGACAGACTCCGATTCCGGAACGCGGAAGACGCGCGGCTTCGGGTTACCAGGCTACGTGCGAAACGTTCATGAGCTTTTCTGGAGAAGACGGTAGAGGGGCGGATCGCACCTGCGGCTCGGGCGTGATGCTGCCAACCTCGACATAGCCGAAACCGAGGTTGAAGAGCCCATCGATTGCCTGGGCGTGCTTATCGAAGCCCGCGGCAATACCAATCGGGTTGTCAAACTTCTTGCCCCACAGCTGTGCACCTCAAGCATGGTCAGCGAGTCGTAAGAGAAGGGTGGAGCGGTCAAGCGCACCTCGAATGCCAACCGCTCGTCGTCAACGCCGCAGTCCACCGGGCCAACGTTCTGTGCGAGAACCTTGACAGCAATCTCGTGCGCGAGCTCGGGGTCGTCCTTCGTCAGCGCCATGAAAGCCGGCTGGACGATCCAGCTGCGGGATCGAGAAGGAGGGTCAATCTCGTCTCTAACTTCTTGGAGGTAGGGTAAACGCACCGGTGCACGCCCGCTCTTGAGTCGTAAGCATACGCAAGGAACGCGCCCGTGCCAAGGAAGAGCGCCGACGAGAGGAGGAGCGATCTGAGGCGCTTCCCGACGCCAGGCCCGCTGGACCCGCTCGAAGCAGGCGGTGTAGGCGATACGTGCGGCGCCTCGGGAACGGTGCGGACGGGCTGCGGTGCTGCAGGTTGCGGGCTGGGCGGAGGGAGGGGCGGCGCAGCGGATGCGGCGGGCGGGGGAAGCGGTGGGACGGGCTCGGGATGCGGCAGGGGCGGCGGCTTCGTCGACTGCGAGCGCAGCGACAGGGCTATGCGCGGTGGCAGCGCTCGCCGGGCAGTCAACCGGAGCATCCTTGCGAGAGCGGGTGAGGTCGCAAGGGGGAGGGAACGCCGCAGGCCAAGTCGCGTCAAGATCCGCGCCTCCCCTGAGTTTTTGGTCGACCTCACCCGTGCGCCTCCACCCGCGGGTTGATCTCCAACTTCGACGGGGAGATTTTGCGGCGCCTCCTGCGGCTCCGGCCTTCAAGGAGACGCCTTCCTGAACTCCCCAAGACCAGAACGGATGCTCTCGCTAGAATAGGAAGGCGTCGACGCATCCAAGCGCGCTTCGCTTGGTGACATTGAGCCCGACATGCAGTCAGGACGAGGAGGTCTTGCGAGGAGGAAGACGAGGTCCGCAATGCACCCATTCCCCAAACTCCGGTCGCAGTGCTTTGGGGGGACTGTGCAGCTACGTGCTCGCTTGTGAGCTGATCTGCTTTTGCAAGCGAAGAAGTGGTGCCGCCGTTGTCGTGCCCATCCGTCCTCGCCCAAGCGTTTTCCGCTCGCTGCTTGCCTCTACTCGCTGGGCTGGCTCAGGCGATGCTGTCTGAATGGCTGCAGAATGCAAGAGACCTAACGCTACAGGGCTGGCACGAAAGAGGGGAGAAATGCTACAATACGGCTCGACTCGGAAAGACCTCCCATCACGCCCGCTGACCCCTCATCGCGCTCGACAGCGCCACCAGGCTCCCCTTGACAACCGGCATCCTCGCCGCCTCGATGACGGCGTCGCCCTCCTCGCCGCCGGACACGAGGCCGAGCGCGCCAAAGTCGTCTGCGAGCGCGAACGGATGCGGCGACGCCTCCTCCGCCGCAAAGTCGATCACCACACGCGGCGAGTCCTCGCCCTTGAGGGACGGGAGCGCGCGCGCAACGTGCACGGGTGACGGCGAGCGCGAGGATGCGGCAGAGCAGGCGGACGAGCCCAAGTCGCTCACAAGCGAGGGCGCGACCGAGTCGGCGCAGGAGGCGCTGTCGTCGATCGAGGCGGAGGGAGAGTGGCCGTGCGTCCGGGCGATGGAGGACGACGAGGACGAGCGGAGGAGGGGAGAGGGCTCCACGGGGAAGGACTCGAGCGTCGGAGCGTGCGCCATCCGTGGCGAGGTCTCCGGCTCGATCGTCGCGGCCGAGCGCGAGACGAGCGCAGAAAAGGAGAACGCGCCGAAAGAGGGGAGCGACGGCGTTGCGCGGTTGTCGAAGGTCGTGCACGACGCGGTCGACGCGGTGGAAGGACGGCGCGAGGGGTCGTACACTGTGGCGGACTCGCGGCGCGAAGTCGAGAAAGAGAGGCGCGGGATTGACCAGCGAGAGCCCTGGCGCGGAGCAGGCGGGCAGTGCGCCGCTGCAGGCGACTCGTCGCCGAGCGCGTCGGCAGAGGGGTCGCTCGGAAGCGGCGGGAGCGACAGCGGGAGCTCGTCGCCCTGCTCGCCGCGCGCGATGTACGTCCTCAGCGCAGCGAGGCACGCCTCGCTCGCACGGCGACCCTCTTCTGCCTCGGCGAGCTGGATCTTGAGCCCTTCGAGCTGGAGACGGAGGTCGCTGAGCTGCTCCGTCGAGCGCTGCGACCCCGTACTCATCGAGGAATTGCTCATCGAATCGGTCGTTGACGAACGCCGGCTCCACGGCTCGAAAACCGCGAGCGAGTCCTTGCGGCCGAGGAGGCGGAGATTAGCCGACAGCGGCGCATCGCTCTCCGAGTCGTCGCCGGCATTAGAGCGTGCGTACCGCCTCGACGACGTGCTCAGGCGACGGGCGAAGCGGCGCTCGAGGTCCCACTCAAACTCGCCCGGCTGGATGAAGTCGGGCAGGCCTGAGACGGCGGAGCTGCGGCGTGAGGCGATCTTGGTCGAGTGGACGCCGAGGCGAAGCTCGCGGAGGCGGTTCACACGCTGTGCGTCGTCGTCGTCCTCAGGCATGACGGCGATGCTCGCCGACCCGCGGCGATGCGCGTAGCGCGCGAGCGGCGTCGCGGTTGAGGTGCGCGTCGGGCTGCTTGCAAGCTGCACAGGCGCCGCAAAGGGCGACACGACGTCGAAGCCGAGGCCAGAGAGCGGCTCGGGCTGCTCCTCCGTCGGCGAGCTCGGGTCCTCAGGCGACCCAGCGATGGCGGCGAGACCCAATGACGACCGGCGCCGTGGGAGATTGAGCTCGCCGGCGAGAAGGGAACGACGGCGCGGCGGGAAGCTGTAGTTCTGATCGATCGAGCCACGCTTCGACGCAGAGGGTGGCGCCTCGGTCGAGCGCTTCTGCGCCACCGCCTCGTTCTGCAAGCGCATGAGCGCGCGGCGTGACTCCTCAACGGTCGCACGGAGGGTGGTGACCTTCTCTTCCTCGGCGCGACGCTGCTCCTCAAGCGACGACACACGCAGCTTCTCCGCCTCAAGCTGGCCGGCGAGGTCGGCGAGCGAGGCGCGGAGGAGTGCGACCTCGTTGACCTGGTCATCGACGGCGGCGGTCGCGGCCTGCGCCTCCCGCAACGCGCGGAGCTCGAGCGCAAGCTCCGCCTGTAGCGCCTTGGTCGCCTGCAGCTCGGCGAGCATGACGGCCGGATTGAGCGGGGCGAGAGCCGCGTCGCGCTCGGCGAGGAGGGAGCGCAGCCGGGCGTTCTCCTGCGTCAGGGCCGAGACGGCCTGTACCTCCTCCTGCAGGAGCGCGTCAATGGCGTTGAAGGAGTCGTCGCTCATCGTACAGAAGTGGACGAGGGCGAGTGTCGGGCGAGCCTCCGGGGCTGGGTGGTCTGTAAGGCAGAGCATTATCAGCATGAATCCCTCGACCTCGAGCAAAGTGAGCGACGCACAAAGGGATGAAGAGGCGGAAGTCTAGCCGTCTAGGCTGCAGAGGCGGCGCCGAGTTCGTAGGCCGTCGAGGTGCCGCACAGCGGGAACTGGAGAGTCGAAGCGAGAGAGTCGAGCGAGGAAGGCAGACTGTGAATGGCCAAGATCAAGTGACCACGTAGGGGGGGTTGGCGTGTCTGATCGAGGCGTGCGAGTGCAGAGAGACGGCGAGCTGATGAGGATGAAGATGGCTGGTCGCAGGCGGTCAACGCGAACGACTGCGAGCTGGGGAGGGTGGAAGGGGAGAGAAAGGTGCTGAATGGGCCTTCATAGCGAGCAGGCTTCGGGCGCAAACAAGCGGGCCTGTCCCGAGCAGAGGAACGACCGGACGAAGAAAGGACGAGGCCTTCCGGAAGCGGAACCTGTCTTGCGCGTCCCCGAGCTGCCACGCGCCCAACTGGGTTGTTTCACGGCGTAGATCCCCTGCTCGCGTGCGAGGAACAGGAAAGCCCGTCGGCCGAAGCAGTCTCGCCGGCGGGATGCACGAGGAGGAGTAGGAACGCCTGCCCCCCTGCCATGGTCGGGGGTGGTCTGGAGCTGCAGATCTCCCTGCCCTGGCAGGCGTGCGCCCTCATCGCCTGCCGGTCGTACCGCCCCCGGCCTCGCACTGCCGGCAGCGCGAGCACCTCCCGCCCGTCCTCATCGGAGGGGGGCTCGCAAGCAGGGTGATCGCCTGCTTGCAGCACTGGTCGACAGGACGACGAGCTCATTCAGTGAAGGTCGCCGTCGTCGCGCCGTCGTTGCGCCGTCGTCGCCTACCGTCCTGTGAGGAGTGAATGAGGGGAGAAGACGAGACCGCTCGAAACGGTTGGCTGTGCGCATAGCAGAACCCGACGATACCAGCACGCCAGCGGCACTTCGAGCAGGAGGCATTGATCCAGGCGGAGTCTCGAGTCAAGCGGCGGAGCAGGGAACGCAGTGGCAGACGGGAAATGTTGAGGACAAGATGGTGAACAAGCCTCGAGCGGCTAAGGTCGCCCGGGTAATTGAGCCCTGGTCCCTCAGTGGTCCTACTAAGCTGCCCAACCACGAGGCTCGAGGGTGAGGCGTTGACCTGGAGCAGATGTCCAGGAGGTCGCGGCTCGCGACGAGGCTCTCCTTCGCACGCTCAACTTGCTGTCGCTTTGGTTGCTGTGGAGACTCGCGCAGACGTCCCTCTGCGCTATCGCCCATCCTCCCAGCTAGCCAGACCGCCGCAACATCGTCCCAGTGCGCGCCCCACCCTCATCGGTTCCCCCACCACTCTCGACCTTCCGCCCGCGCTTCGCGTCATGGGACGCACCAAGCAGAAGCAGCCAAAGCACATAGGCGCCATCAAGGGGCCTGCCACGAGCGCCAAGTCGCGCAAGTCGCTCAAGACGCCCTGTACGTCCCGCATGCCTCGCTCGCTCCTGTCCCACTGGCCCAGCCGCTTTCGCACAGCTGCGACGGCCCGCTCGTACAAGAAGCGCCGCTGGCGCCCCGGTACTGTTGCCCTCCGCGAGATCCGTCGCTACCAGAAATCAACCGAGCTCCTCATCCGCAAGGCCCCGTGCGTGGATTTTTGCGCTCCCTTATATCCTCACGCTCTCCAAGAAGTCTTGCTGACACGCCTAGCATGTCTTCAGCTTCCAGCGCCTCGTACGCGAGATCGCCGAGCAGATCTCCGCTGGCAAGCGCTGGCAGGCGAGTGCGCTCGGTGCGCTGCAGGAAGCCGCTGAGGACTGTACGTCCCCGTCCGCCGCGACCTTTAGTCACGCTGACACAAGAGTATCGCAGACCTTGTCGCCCTCTTCGAAGACACGAATCTCTGCGCGATCCACGCCAAGCGCGTCACCGTGCAGGTCAAGGGTGAGCGATTCTCCTTTCACTCGCTTTCCCGCCTTCCTGTTCCCTTCTTCCTCTCCGTGGATCTTCCCTGCTCCAATACGAGCAGCAAGTTTGTAATACACGGTTGGTCGCTCATGCCCTCGCCCGCAGACATGACGCTCGCACGCCGCCTTCGCGGTGATGCCAAGCGCTGAGTAGCGCACTCGCAACATGCGCTGCGTCTCTCCCTCCGCTCCGCACGCCTGATCCGCTTGACGCCTAGTCTGTCCGCCGCCTTCATTGTCGCCACTGTCGCTTGGTCCCCTCCCACCGCTTGGTCCCCTTCCCTCCCCGTTCGCATTTCGTTGGGCATCTGTACCCCCTCCTTTCGCGTACTTCCCCGAGCGTTTTGCCCGGATGTGCACGCCGAACCTCACTTTGGGCTTCTTGAGCTTGCGCAAGCCTTATTCGCAAGTGAGAAGCGATAGGAGGCCAGGTTGAGAAGGTCAAAGCGCTCGCTTCGTCGCGCTCGTTCCCGCCTCTTTTCCTCGTTGAACAGCTCTCACACAGAACGGAATACACAGAACGGAATAGCACGAAGGCAAAGCAAATGCATGCAGAGCAAAGCAAGCAAGCTCGATAAGCGCGCCTCACCAGAACATCTCCCCCTCCCCGTCCCAGTCCACCTCGCCCGCCCGCCCCTTCCCCTTCCCCTTCGCACCCGTCCCGCCGACAGTGGTCATCCACGCCATGCTGCCGTCTTCCTCCGCCCGTGCCGCCTCCAACTGCTCGAGCATCGACCTTCTCGGCCTGCGCCCCCTCGCACCAGGGGGGTCGAAGGACTCCGCCGACGAGCTCAACATCTCCCCCTCCTCGCTCTCCTCCTCCTCCGCTCCTCCTTCCTCATCCTCAGAGGGCGATGCACCCGAGCTGCTGCTGCCCGGGACATAGTCCTCACTGTGGATTCCGCGCGCACGGAGGATCGCGTCGGCGTTAATACGCACATGCGCAGACGCGGCGAAGGGATCGTCGTCGTGGTCGTCGTTCGCAGCCTCAAGCTCCTCGGCGGAAGCAGGGGAAAGCGCCTCCTCCTCCACATTTTCGGCGGGCTCCTTCTCCTCAGCCTGAGCAGGGGCGGCGGTGGTGGTCTGCGCGAGCGCCTCGCGCATCCACTCCTGCGTGAGCGGCCACGCGCGCGGGTCGTTGCTCCACGCCCACTCGCCCTTCAGCGCGCCGAGAACCAGGGGGCGCGCGTAGATCTCTTCGCCGAACCACGTGAGCGCTTCGAGCGCCGGGAGGGGCGGGAGGAGCAAGCGTGCGACAAGGGGAAGGGCGTAGGAGCGCATGGAGCGAGGTGTGAGGTCGGCGTACTGCACGAGGAGAGGTCAGCAGGATAAGAGGGGGCGGGAGAAGGCACATACAGGGCTGTAGTTCCACGTGAAGGTGCGCAGGGATCTGAAGCGTGCAAGCTGGACGCCGTAGGAGGTCTAGACGCGCACGGCGTTTTGGCGTAAGCGTCTCGTTCTCGCGGAGAAGAAAGGAGCTAACAGAAAGAGTGCCACAACGCACCAGCGAGCCCGGCCACCATGCCAGCGCCTCCGAATCGAGCGCGATCCCCAGCTCCTCAAGCTCCGGCATCGCAGCGTACACGTCGGCGAGGAGCTGCGGGCCGAAGTCGCGCGAGTTCCAAACGAAGATGGCGAAGTGACGAAGTTGCGGGAGGTGCGCGAGCGCGGGGAAGAGCGAGGCGCGTACGTCGGAGAGGACGAACGGCTCGCAGAGACGGAGGGTGCGAAGGGGGATGAAGGGCGAGGGGACGAAGGCGCGGAGCGTCTGCGGAAGATGCAGAGTCAGTGTGCGTCAGGAAAGGGAGAGAAGAGCTGCACGCGCACCTCAAGCTCGCTTCGCCAGTGCTCGAACAGCCTCGCACCCTGGACGCCGCTAAAGCCGACCATTTCGACCTCCTCAACGCGGCGCCAGACGTCGCAGTCCCAGAAGCAGTCGGTCGCGACCCTCGGCCGAATGCAAAAGTCGCGGTGGATGCGAACCTGGGTCGCGCCTGGCGCGAGCGTGACGAGCTCGAGCGCCGAGTCATGACACGCGTTGAGGGTGAGCGTACGGAGCTGCGGCGGGAAGGGCGGGACATCGTCCAGCACCATGTTGATGCTGAAGCGGCGCGTGATCTTCATGCCGCAAAGGTACAGCTCGCGGAGGGTCGGGTGCGCCGCGATGGCGAGAAGGATCTCGGCGGGAAGCGCAAAGATCGAGTACGGCGAAGTCGCCGTCACGTCCTGCTCGTTGCGCCAGATGAGCGCGAGCGTCTCGAGGCGCGTCATCTGCTTGAGCTTCGCCGCGAGGAGCGTTGCGGTCGTTGTCAGCGCCTCGCCGTCCGGCCCAGCGTCGCGCGCGAATGACAGCGCATCGGGCGTCTCCCACGCGAGGTAGAAGTGGCGGATCGTACTTGCGGGCGTGTGGAAGGGGACGACGCCGTATGCGCGCACCATATCGCTGTCCAAGATGCGCTTGAGGCGGTGCTCGATGCGTAGCTGCGCCTTGAGGCAATCCGCGTGGGAAAACTGCTCAGTAGTGATGCCCTGGCGAGCGTCACAGCCGAAAACGCGACCTATGAGAGGCCGCGTCGCATGCCATGCGGCCTTACACGTCGAACCAAACCGCACGAGGTCGCCTGCCGGGTCGACCCAGTCCTGCGAAGTGGAGCGAACGCCGTGCGATTTGACGGGGATGATGATTGGCAGGAGGAGCTCTCCGACACGCTCGAGGATGTCGAGCGGGAGGGCGGCGAGCGATATGGACGCCGAGTGCGAGGGCGTCAGGCGCGACGAGGGGGCGGTCGTCGAGACGGGGGCGGCCGGAGGGACGGCGGTGACTTCGAGCATGGACGAGCTGCTCATCGCCGGCGTGCACTGCAAAGCGGCCTCAGCGTCGTCCTCCGTCTCAGTCGAGATGCGTCGCCGCTTTGTGCCCTCCGAGGGGACGGCGTTCGCTGATGAGGACCGCGCCGCTGCCTCGATGCGAAGCATGCCTTTCCTGCTTGTGCTCGCAGCGCCTTGCGGGCTAATGTGCATACCCTCGCGCGTGTACCGGCGGTCTGCGCGTGCGTGGCGCGTGGAACCGGCGCGGCGTCAACAAGTGGGGCGGAGAGGCGGGAGGGGAGGGCGGACGTACACTGGCGGACCTTGAACGTGCCCGCGACGCGTCTTACGAGTACTGCTTGCTATGCAGGCGCTCGGCGGGTCTCGTGGCGCAGGGTAGGGGAGGATCAAGTCGCGCCGAGCACCGCCTCCTCTTCCTCTCTTCCCGCCCTTCACCCGCTCAGACTCGGCTATCTTACTAGACCGTGCTGGCTTTCTTGGAATTTCAGCTGCTCTTGTCAGTCCTCGACCTCGTCGCCCCGCTCGGGTATGGGAGTGAAGGGGGGGGGGGGGGGGGG
>JAPZQE010000050.1:177343-259992 GCA_028828645.1 Rhodotorula sp. PL61-2 | reverse complement strand
AGAGAAGGCGAATAGGTTTGCATTAGCTCTCTCGCTCTTTTTCACTTGTCTACTCCCTCTCGCTCGTAGGCTCACCCGAGCGACTCGCAGACTCGTCACTCCGCCTCCATATCGAGGCCATCGCTGGGCTGGACGAGTCCTTGTCCTAGCCGCTTCGAGACAGGCTGCCCAGATCCTTGAGGCGCATCGGTACGAGCGGGTCCTTGCCGTCGAGCGACCGCAGCGCTCCAGTGCAACAGCACGCCGTAGGAAGTCGCGCCGCACGCTGCGCCGCAAGGACCGCTCGACCTCTGCACTCGCCGAAGCGCCGGGATTTGACGAGACGGGCTCGCCGGTCCCACCTGAAGAGAGGACGCACGAGGGGCTCTCTGAGGACGACGAGCGCGTCGAGAACATGCACACCAGCGACAAGGCCGACACGTTGATGAGCTTCGACTTTGGAGCCGGCAAGTACGACTCGCTTCACTGCCTTCTCCCACGCCGCGTGCGCAGAAACCCGCCCACGTGTCCGACGGGGATGTCATGGATTCACTGGCTGCCGGCGACCACCTCGGCGATCGCTGTAATCGGGTTGACTTCGCCCGCCATGGACTGCGAGCAGCTCTGCAACTGAGGCCGTCACGGACGCGTTTGACGACGCGCAGGACTTCCGCTCGTGTAGATGGCACCGGAAAGCAGCGCTTTATCCGTCCTCGGGCCCAGATCCCGGTCGTCTCACCGCACCAGTCCCGTCCTTCTCAACGTTCCTTTCAGCAGCCCCTCCCTCCTCAGCTCTTTCCAGGCGGAAGCTCGCTGCCCCGCCACCCTCCCTTCACCTCCGCCCTCAAGAACCCTCCATTCGCTCAAACACCACCCCGCCTCTCCATGCTCCTCACATATCTCAATCCTTCCGCCCGATTTTCTCCCCTCGCGCGAGTTTGCCGGGTAAGGTGTACCTTGCGAGGTACGCGGTGCGCCGTACCAGCGAGGGCGGGTCAGGGTGCAGGAGCAGGAGGAGCGCAGGACGGACTGGGTCGTTGCTCTTGGGTTCCAGGAATGGAGTGAGAGGGGAGTGGCTGAAAAGGGACGGGGCGCGCGAGAGAGCCGCGGCGGAGGCGGGTGTGTGCAATACAGTGCGTGGTATCGATTTTTTTTCTCCCCGTCGCCGACCGTGCGTGAACTCAGGGCGGGACCTTCTCAATCTCAAGCTTCGCAAGGAATGGGGACCCATTTGCATGAGAGAGCCGCCAGGGCATCTATGCACGAAGATAAGCAATACGACACGGGTAGGCCGAAGGAGGGGCGCAAGAGGGCGCGGCGTTGAGGGGGAGAGGAAGAGGGGGAAAAGGGTATGTGCGGGTGCGACAAGCTGGAGGCGCGAGAGCGTGAGTGCGGTCGAGAGCGAGGCAGGAGGAGACGCACAAGCTTTATGTACAGGTCAAGCGTGCCGGTATGCGCCCTAGGAGCCGGTCTCGTCAGTCGCGCTCCTCGAGCCGACGACGCCCTCCCTCGCGTTCGGGCTGAAGGGCTGCACGGGCGAGTCGAGCTCGTCCTCCTCGTCGCTGAGCCAGTGCGGCCTCTTTTCAGGGAACGGCGTCGGGACGAAGCTCCTCGTCGGACGGAACTCGCCCTCGACAACCTTCTTTTTCCCCTCGTCGCGGGCGAGCACCGGGCTCGCCGCCTCGCTCGCAGGCGTCTGCGCGTGGCTCGACTCGCCGATGACGGCGGGACGGACCGTGTCGTCGAGCTCGTCGAGCGCGAGGCCGGACGCGGGGAGTGCGCCCTTGAGCGACAGATCGGAGAGCATGGGAAGGACGTCGGCGCGTGCAGCGGAGCGGGACGAGCGCCGCCGCGCGAGGAGGGAGCCGGACGAGGATGGTCCGCCGGAGGACGAGGAGGTCGCGCCGAGGGGGTTGAGCGACGGCCGGACAGGAGGCGAGTGGCTCCCGGAGGTCGACGACGACGAGGGGGTCCTGGCGAGGCCGGCGCCGGAAGGCGTCCCCACGGGTGGCGGGAGCGTCGACGCAGACGCCAACGGGGTCGCCGCCCGCTGCACCGCCGCCAAGGAGGAGGGCGAGGGCGCCTGCGTCTCGGCATTCGCGCTGGAGGCGGCGGTGCCGGGGCTCGACAGCGGCGGGATGTGCACGGGCTGGCGCGTGTCGAAACGGGTGACGGCAGGCGTGATGATATGGTCGCTGCTGGCCTTGCGGAGGGCGCTCGGGCGACGGGCGACGCCGGGACGAGCAGCGAGGTGGGGCGCCTGCGACGAGTTGGACGACGAGGGGGCCGGCGCAGCGTGCGTGTAGTCGCGCGACGCAAAGTACGGGTTGCCCGAAGGCGACGGCGGTGTGCGGGCAACGAGCATCCTTGCGTGGTCGCTGGGCGAGGACGAGGGAGGGACGAGGTGGGAAACAAGCGTCGGTTCGTCCGCCTCGCGCGCGGTTCCTGGCTCGACCCCGACGTCAAAAAGGGGGCCCCCCTCCTGCGCGCACTTCCTCCCGCCGGGGCTCCCGGAGCGCAGCGGGACGCGCTTTCTTTTCGCTCTCCTCGCCGCCTGGACTGACTTACGCCAAACCTCCAGCGAGGCGGACATCCTGGGCCGGGATGAGCGTGCAAAGGTCGCCGCGCTGCTCAGCGGAGGCATCCCTCCAGCCCAAGCACCGCCCATTCCTGCTCCAAATACCTACATTAGGCGCACTCAAAGCACTGCCGGCCCGTGCACACCGAGCAGAAGAGCGAGAGCCAAGAGGGAAGCGGGAGGGCCCGACCGCGTGCGCGCGACGAGCGGGAAAAGTGAGGCTAGCAAAGGATTCGGCGCCGCTGATCTGGCCGCAAGCGCATGGTGTATACAAGCAGTCTGCATTGCGGCTGCACCCCCCGTCCCCGCGCTGCACAACACGCACACATGGAGAGCGCGCTCAGTCCTCCATGGCGTTGGCGGCGTCGATGATCTCCTTGGCCTTCTTCTCCGCCTCGTCCGCAACCTCCTTAGGGACGGGCTTGTGCAGCCAGCCGCTTTGCGGCGAGATCCACGTCAGCTCGAGCTCAAACTCCTTGTCCTTCGCGTCGTCATGCACCGTGTGGATGCTGCGCGGCGGAAACCGGGCGGGGAGGTCAGGTAAGCTCGGCTTTCAGTGCAGTGAGAGGCGAAGAAGTGCGCACATTCGTGCCGCCTCGACGAGTGCCTCCTGCGCCGTCATCGTGTCGAGCGCGAGCTTCTCGATCTCCGTCTTTGCCAGCTGCCTGCCCTTGCCAATCGCACACCCGCGGTAGCCCTGTGTCGGCAGGTCCGCGTCAGCGCGCGTACAGCCAAAAAGACATACGGGCGAACATGAGGAAAGGCTGGCCGCAACGCACCCAGAACGTCCCGCTCGGCTCAATCATGTACAGCTGGGGAACACCCTCGTTCTTCCGCTCAACAACCGAGTCGGACCCATCGATCGAGATGGGCGAGTCCCAGCCGGCGAGGATGGCCGAGAGGCCGAAGGGGCGGACGGACGAGTAGAGCGTGTAGGCTTGGAAGTACAGGGCGAGGCGTTCGGCGAGGATCTGCGGAGGCGTTCTGATGAGTGCGCCTTCTCCGGGTTACAACAATCTCCCCCGCGTGCGTAGGCGCGCGTGGTAGGGAGCAACGCCAGCGGCAGATACACACCTTGGTGGGAACACGCGTGTGGTAGGTGTCCCGGTAGGACTCGCACTCATCCCTCGCCCGCCCCGCCAGATGCCGCCCATCCGCCAGCAGTCCTGCTGTTGCCTGCGTTCAAGTTGTAGCAACACGAGGAGACGTGCGAGGAAGGGCTGCGTCAGCTCCTTCAGCTCCTCACGACACAGAGCATGGAGCGCGACGCACCAGGCCAGCGTGGCGGTCGACGGTCGCAATGCGCTTGTTGGCGCCGGGGACGAGGAGCTTGGAGAGGACGAGCTTCTCGACGGCAAGGACGATGCCGTCCTTGCACCGCAGGCCGATCACCGTTCCCGCGTTGTCGACCGCCTTGTTGGCGTATTCGACCTGCACGCAAGCGATAGTTGCGTGTCAGCGCGGAATTTGTAGTGCGACGCACCCGTAGCTGTCGCGAAAGAGCGGGGACGAGCAGCGAGACGAGGAGGAGGGAGGACGGCGAACCTGGAAGATGCGGCCGTCCGGCGAGTAGGTCGAGGTGGATAAGTCGTAGCCCGTTCCGATGGACGACTGCGTGCAGTCATAGCGGCGTCAGCGTGCTGTGCTCGTCGTGCGGAGGAGGGGATGATGACGAGGGAGACGGACCATGGCGGGCAGACGCTACGCGAGGTGAGGAGGGTGCTGGGCGGGTCTAACTCTAGCGCTTGGTGGGAACGAGCGGAAGCAGGCAGCTCGAAGCGACGCGGCGAGATGAGGAAGGGAGCGAGACGCGCAAGTCCACCCACCTGTGCCTCGAAACGGGCGAAGTCCAGCTTGATGGGACAGCTCACGCTACACAGCTTCCTGCGCTTGTCGAAACACTGCTTCACACCCACAGCGGTCTATGCAACAGACTTGGTCCCTTAGAATCCGCAACACCTTACTGCCTCAGCCCCTCGTCCTTCGCAGTGGCCGTCCTCGCCCGTGCCGCCGCATCCGGCTCGCCCTGCTCAACCTCCTCGAGCCGCCCACCATGCTTCGTCCACTCGACAAACGCGCTCATCGCCTCCTCCAGCGCCTGCGCCGCCTCCTGCACGTCCTGCCACGAGTTGTACATCGGCACGGGCGCGAAGCGGATCACGCCCGGCCGGCGCTCGTCGCCGAGTACGCCGCGCTCACGCAGGCGCTCGAAGATCCAGTCCATCGAGGCGACGGGGTGGAAGAGCAGTGAGAGCTGGGCGCCGCGCCGTGCGGGGTCGAGAGGCGTGATGATCGTGAAGGCGGCGGAGGTGGACTCCGAAGGCGGGAAGGACGTCGCGGGGCGATAATACGGTGACGAGGTGAGAAGCAGCTCGAGGTACCCCGTCAGGTCGACCGATTTCTCACGCAGCGAGCCGAGGATCGGGCTCGGCTGCGCGTGCGCCTGCCCGCCTGCGAGCGCACGGATCGGGACATCTCCCGCCTCCTGGAAGATGCGCAACGACGAAAGCAGCGCGACGACGTCCAGCACGGACGGGTTCGAGAACTGCCACCCTGCTGCGCCAGGTAAGGGCGAGTAGTTCGCCGGCATCGCGAAGCGCGTCGCCTTGTCGTGGCCCCACCAGCCGTGCAGCCTGCAGTGCAGGAATCAGTGTTATGCCCCTGTTGAGAAGCGAGGGGAAGACGCACCGCCGCCGGTCTTCCCACCGCTCATGCACAAACAGCCCGGCAATCCCTCCCGGCCCCGAGTTCAGGTACTTGTACGAGCACCAGCACGCAAAGTCGACACCCCAGTCATGCAGCTTGAGCGGGACGTTTCCGACTGCGTGCGCGCAGTCGAAAGCGACGATGCAGCCCTGAGCGCCGATCGTCAGTACCTGGACAAGGAGGAGCGGGACATGAGCGCACCTTTGCATGCCCCGCCTTTGTGATCGCCTCCATGTCAAACCACTCGCCCGTGTAGTACTGCACCGCGCCGAAGCAGATGACGGCGATTGAGTCGCCCTCGTCCTCGATGATGCGCAGGATGTCCTCAGTCCGGATCGTGTGCTCGCCCTCACGGGGGAAGACGGGGAGGAGGGAGGATGGAGGGTAGTCATGCAGGGCGACGTGCGAGGCAAAGGCGTACTGTGAGCGGCAACGGGTCAGGAACCAGCGAGAGCGGGAGGAGAAACGGGGACAAACGCACAGCATCGGACGGGAAGGCCTTGCCTTCGTACATGATCTTGTGCCGTTGCGAAGTCGGACGATAGAAGGACGTGCAGAGCGTGTGCAAGTTGCCGGTGAGAGAACCCATGCAGGCGACCTCGGATGGCTTGGCGCCTGCGCGAGCGAGCGAGGGTCAGCGAGTTGGAGAGCGGGAGACGCGAGCGGTGCAGCGTACCGACAACCTCCGCGAGGATGGGCGTGACGTGCTCGTCGATCTTGACCCATGGACGGCCGTAGCCATGGTCCATGTGCCCGAGAACACCGCTTCGAAGGGAGTCGAGGTCAGCGAGGAAGGCGAGTTGGGGGTGGGAGAAGAGCGAGATGCGATGTACGATGCGCTCCAGACCGACAGCTCCTCTTGCAGCAGTGCAGGCGTGTCCCTCGGCATTAACCCGAGGCTATTGCCCGCGAGGTAAACGCATTCCGCCGCATCCTCGTCGCGGTCCGCCTCGCCCAACCGCTCCTTCTCTGCGCGGTACTCGTCTGGCCACACAGTCCTGCGCTTTGGGAAGCTGAAGCGTTCACGGAAGGCCTGCAGTGGGTCATTGGTGTCGAGATAGACGGCCAGCTTGGGGTCCGAGAGCGAGACGGCGCCCGACGCGGCGAGCTGGCGCGCTAGGCGGGTCTTGAGGGGCGCGTTCTTCTCGTGGGCTTGCATCTGTGCTGCTGACCTATCCACCGTCTGGGTCAGCGTGAAGCAGCGGGCCGGCGAGAAGCGATCGGTCGTTCGCTCGTGTCTCCCTCCGCCGGTCAACGGGTTCGAGCTCTGGCGACTTTGCCAGGATGCTGCTCCTTCCCAAGCGAACACTGCTTGCTGCCTTCCTGCCTCGCTCAAGTCCCGCTGCCTTCCGCGCTCTGCTCGCTCATCCTTCTCCTCCTCATCAGCTCGACGTTGGCTCGGCGACTTCCCCGCTTCGGCTTGGGCCTTCTCTCCCGGACTCCACATCCGCTTGTTGCGCGCGATAGGAGGCGCCGGACTCCGCTCGCTTGCCCGTCACTGAGTGCCGGTGGAGACGTGCCCGCGCTTCGCTCCTCTTGACCCTTTCCCACCTCGCGCAACCACCATGAACGCGGCGAGGACAACCGCATTGAACAGCTCGACGACGACAGACGATTCGCGAGAGGCCGATCATGTCCAGCTCGACCTTGTTAAGGGCCTGTGCCAACATCGGCACTCACTCACCTCGACCCTGCATACCCTCTTCAGCACCGTTGCCTTGCTCATTCGCATCCCCTTCCACATCCTCTATCACTACGTCTTCTTCCGCTTCCGCTCCCCGCTGGTGCAGGAACTCGGCCGTGCGCTCGTCGCCGAAGTTGCCGCACTCCTCGTCCGGCACCTCTTCCTCAAGGCTTATCTCGCGCCCGGCCGCCTCGCATTCAGCCTTGCACTGCCGAGCAAGTGGGTAACGACGGTCGAGGTGGGTGCGATCAAGGCCAACTGGACCGCCCCGCCGGACGGGTCGAGCAGGAGGGACGACGATTTGATCTTGTACTGGATCCACGGTGCGCTCCCTGCTCCTCTTCCGCAAGTTTCGTGATGCGGAACTGACGAGAAACCCCAGGTGGCGGTTTCTTGTGCGTCTCGCGCGGCTCTCCACCTTTTAGTCCCAGCTGACCCTCCTTCAGCCATGACACGGCAGGGGCCTGCCAAAGCGCCTTTATTTGGCTTACCAAGATGTTGAACGCCCGGGGCGTCAAGTTTTCAGTCTTCCACCTGCACTACCGTGCGTCCCCGCCCGTCCCGCCTTCCCTCACCCCGCCATTCCCTCACTCCACCTTGCTCATCCTGCAGACCTCGCCCCGGAATACATCTACCCTTCGCAGCAGATTGAGATCTTTGCCGGGTACCATTACCTCGTCAACGAGCTCGGCGTACCCGAGAGCAAGGTGTGCATGGGCGGCGACTCTGCGGGCGGCCACCTTGTCGTGGGCTTCCTGCTGCACCTGGCGAGGCCCAACCCGCGTATCAGGGTGCCAAAGGCGTTGGGCCCGGCGCCTGGCAAACCTGGAGTGCGTTACTCTTGTCGCGCCTTTGCTAAAGGCGAGACTGACATTACCCACGCCTATGCAGTCCGCTCTCCTCATTTCCCCCTTCATCGACCTCGTCTCCTACGCGTCTTCCCGCTCTCCACCATACTACGCCGACTTCATCGACGATGGCGGTGTCTTCCACGGCTCGCTCAGCTACGTCGGCGCCGTGCACCCGTACCCGCCCTCGCTCGAAATGTGGCGCCGCTCGCCGAGCTGGAACCCGCTCAGGTGGTTCGGAAACCAAAGCTCTTCCGATGCACCGCCGCAGGGGATTGTCGACCTTGAGGTTTCTGTCGACGAGGCGGAGAAGAGCGACGGGGTAGGGTTGCTTGCTTCGCCGTACGTCAACCCGCACCCAGGCGTGGTGAAGGACATGAGCTGGTACAAGGAGGCGCTTCCGGCGGACGGCAAGACGCTCGTGACCTGGGGTGCGTCTACTGCTCCCAAGGGCGGGAGGCGACCCGCGTAACGCTTTACCTGAGCGAATCGACTTGACCCTCCCTCCTCCCACAGGTGGCAAGGAGATCTTCGCAGACGATATCACGCTCTTTGTGGATGCGCTGAAGGAGGCGCGCCTGCTTTGCCACCTAGTCAGCTGTCCGCGCTGACCTCGTTCCTGCAGGCCGGCGTCGCCCCCTCGGAGCTTGTCAAGCCTCTCGCAGTGCACGACTGGCCCCTCTTCGATGCCGTGCGTCAACTACTTGTTGTCCTCGTCCTCCCGCTGACATGTTTGGCCGGACGCAGATTGTCCCGACCAACTCGCGCGACAAGAACGGCGGCGAGCAGAGCAGGTGGGACTACGGGATCAGCAAGATCGCCGACTTCCTCGAGGCGCGCGCCAAGGAGGGCAAGTGAGTGTAGTGCTTCGTGAGAGGTAGGCAATCGGCTTGGTACAGCCGGCGGCGTGCGAGGAGTTGCCAACGTCGGGTCGCGCAAGGAGATCTCACTGTTTTGGAACTACAGTAGACTTTTCGTTCGCGGTAAGAGGGTACATCACGGAGGTGTGCGCGTACTTCTGCTCGCTCGCAAACGTCAAACGGAGGGCAAGGTTATGGCCAAGTCGTGAGGTCGTGCCCTTGAAGCTTGAAGGGGCGGCGCGTCCGTCAGTCTCGCTCTCGCTTTCGCAAGCACCGGAGAGCACCGCACACTCTTCGTTATCGCCTTTACAGCAGCAGTGCAAGTGAGCACAGCTTCGTAGACTCTGCTTGCGCTGGTCCTGATGTTCCACGTCCCGCAGCTCCTCCACCGCCACCTCTCATCAGCTCCGACCATGGACAGCGTCCAGGAAGTCGCGCAGTACGTCGCACAGCACACAGCCGTGCTCCCAGGCCTCCTGGGCTTCAGCATGGCCGCGCGCCAGTCGCTCAAGGTGCATCCTCGCCATTCTCTTTCCCATGCTCGCATCTGACCCCTCGGCACCTCCGTTGCAGACTTACATCGCGAGTCAGGCGGTCGAGGCGCCGCTCAAGGTTTCCGATGATGACCTCAAGAAGATGCGTCGCGCCCGCCGCTTCGGCGCCGTTCTCGCGTGCACGGCCATCTTTGGCACCGAGTTCTGGCTGCTCAGCCAGGGCAACGAGCAGGTCCTCGACTGCTTCTTCCGCTACCTGTTCGCCTTCGTCTACCAGCTCGCGCTGATGGGGGTGCGTCGGCATCCCCCCATCCTCCCCTCCGAATCGCTTGTTGACCTGCCTCTTGGCTTCCGCAGACCCTCGTAGACCTTACCAAGTCGCTCAAGTGGGCCGCCTTCAGATCGCCCGGCAACTGTACGTGCTGACCTCTTGTCATTGAGCTCTACGGACTGACCAATACTTCCCCGACAGTCCTCCACTTCCGCCCCGCGCCGGGCACCGTCTCGTTCCCGCGCGTCTTCGCGGCGTTTGCCGTCGCAACCGGCATCAACCTGGCGACATACTTTGACGTCCACGCCTGCTTCGCGTCGTTCCTCTCCGTCGCCCTCCTCTATCGCACCCTCTCGCAGGCGCACCGCCGCACTTTCTCCCTTCGCGTCATGATGATCTGCCTTCTCGCTTGGCTCGCCCTCACTTTCCTCCTGTCGGCGCTCGTCATCGTCTTCCTCGCCAACTATTACATGGACGGGGCGGCGGGCAGCCCGATCCTCGAAGGTGTCACCGAGGGCTCGGACGACGTCCCCTCGTTCGCGTCGCCGGCCGTCATGCGTTACATCAACCTCCTCATGCCGTTCCTCTACTCGGTCGGCCCAGGCATCCTCATCACGGGGTGCTTCCGCTTTGACTGGGCAAACCATGTCGAGGACTCGCCCGAGGTGGCGTCGGCCGTCACCCTCGAGACGTGCGAGCCGCGCAAGCGCTTCGCCAAGTTCCTCTCGCAGGGCGTCATCCTCCCTTCGTCCATTTCGACCGCCTTCCCCAAGCCGTACTACACGACCGCGCTGCTGTCGTGGCTCCTCGCCCAGGTCGCCGTTTTCGGCCTTTGGGTTGCGGCGATGCCCCTCCCGGACGAGATTCTCGAGACGGGCACGTTTGACCTTATGGGTCTGACGCTCGCCATCCCCTCCATCATCGTTGGTCTCGTCATCACTGCCTCGGTGCGTGGCGAGTTCCGGCGCCTGTGGACCTACAAGGAGGCCTGGTCTCGCGCCGAGGACGACAACGGCGGCGCCATTGTTCTTATTGAGGGCGACGCCGAGGCCGCGCCTGCGTACGTGACGGACGAGAAGCACGCGCTCCTCACTGAGCCCGCGGCACCCCTGGCTGTCGTCGTAGAGGAGGCCGCGCCCGCGTACGTCGCCGTCCCCGCCGACCGCAAGTGAACGCTTGGTACACCTCACACTCGCTTAGTCTTGTCTCTCTCTGTTCTTGCCGTGTAGCTTCCTTTTTGCGTTCCCTCCCGTTGTTCTCGCCCATCGCTTCTCCCCTTTCTCTCCGACAGTCAGCTGGATCCTTGCAATCACTACGTTCAGCATTTCCCTGTCCAGCGGTTCTTTGTTAGCCTTGCGCCGCTGGCGCAGCAGTGCGCGCAGCATTGCTGCTCATGGCGGGAACTTTGCACCTGAGCAGGCGGAGGGCTAAGAAGAACTCGCGGATTCGGGCAGCTTCACTCATATGGCACAGACAGTGCTCACGTCTTGCCGCTTCAAGCTCGAGCGAGCGTCGCGAGTCGCGCTGTGCGGGGCCTGGGATCGTTCATTCACGCAGGTCCACTTTACGTGCAAAACTAAATATGTTTAGCTGCAAACCACCGGCTCACAAGCAAGTGGCCTGATGGTCTAGAGGCATGATTCTCTCTTAGGGTTGCTCGCAATCGTTTGGGAGAGGTCCCGGGTTCAATCCCCGGTTAGGCCCGCTTCTTTTGCTTCCCTCCCTTTTTGATGCGGCGCCTTGTCCTGGCCATGCAGGACTTGGTCGCGAAGGCTATTGCTGCTACGTAACAAAGATGGGCACTCGGCGGCCCTGCAGGAAACGGCAAGCGGGACCCGCGGCAGAAGCGCTGCACGGTACCGCCGCTGGACTCTTGGAGAAAAGCTCTCGCTTGGCCCCCTTGCTCGCCAGTACTGACGCAGATGAGCATGTGCAAGGTGGGAGTCCATGATGCAGACAAGCTGTGCAAAGCGGGAGCAGCTGTGATGTTGCCGTTGCCCACGGCTACTTAGGAAGGTCGAGTGTGCGAAGTTGTCGAACTCGCTCGCTTGCTGGTCTTGAACTTGCATTCAGGGCTGTTTTTCTCGCCGTGTTCGCCACGAGAGTCAGGCTGTCGACCTTCTTCGGAGCAGCCATTGATCTTGCAACCTCACGCATCCAGAGTCCGTCCTCCTTCGCCTTCGGCACTCCCTACTCCTTGATTCATGACTTGTGCCGGTTCAGGTCAGTGTTAAGCCCTTGTGTGAGGGCTACCAAAGTGAGCAGGCGCTGCATGAGCTTTCGAGACCTGGTTGAGCAGAAGAAGGAGTTAAGGCCGTGAGCTGCGCAGCTAGAGCAGCTTAGGCAGTGAGTGATTGGCAGTTGTCGCGAAGCCATCTTTGCGGGTGGTCTATGCTATACAAGCGCAGGCGGCAGCAAGACCTAACGCTGTTTAGGGAGGCGGGAGAAGGATGACAGAATTCGGCCGGCCGCTCTGCACTCTGCTTGTCGCGTATGAGAGAAGTTGCGGTGATACAGAGTTCGGACAGTATACAAGTGGGATGGAGCTGTATGTCATGCAAGAAAGCAAGTTGGGGAGCACCCACTTTAGCGAAACGGACTGAGGGGGGGAACTGCGCTGAGCGGGAAGGGCAGTGGCTCCTCGCGATGCATAAGCAGTCCGAGATGCCAAGGCGAGATATTCGCTTCTGTGCACTCGCAATCGGCCGCTCTCGCTGGCAGACGACGACGCGTCGCATCTGAGAACATCCCATCATAATCACATAAACCTCCACATCCTCCTTCCCCTTACCCGCCCTTCGCGTGCATTGCTTGTTCCACTCGATCGTGAGCCTTTGGCCATTGAGAGAGCGCACCGTCTCTAGCTTGCGCTGCTCGAAGTGCTATCTGGCATGCAGATCCCATTCTCCATTTTCCGGTGGAGCTGTCGACCGTCCCCTCTGTTGCTACGCAGCAGGAGCTATCGCGTGAAGCCATGCAGAGCAGGGACAAGGGCCGCACAAAAAGGGAGGGGAAGCAAAAGAAGCGGGCCTAACCGGGGATTGAACCCGGGACCTCTCCCAAACGATTGCGAGCAACCCTAAGAGAGAATCATGCCTCTAGACCATCAGGCCACTTGCTTGGACGTGGCAAAAGTTAAACTATTATATTGCTTATGCTGCAGAAGGTCGACCCTCGCGGCACGAGCGCTTCCAGGGCCGTGCGAACCTGTGCTACCGGCAGCGGAAGGGCGGCTCCTTCCCGTGGACTTGCACAGCTTCCCTCCGCTCAGCATGTGCACTCGCGTACAAGCGTATGCATCCTTAGCCGGCTCGTCTTCTGATACCTCTCAGCTACTCGGCCCTTCACCCTTGATCCCCGCTTCCCCCGGCCTCAACTCTGCCTGCGCATCTAGCACCGCCTTCGCGAGCCGCTTGTACTCGTCCAGCAGCTCCTGCACCTCGCCGAGCCTCAGGTCCGACGCTGACGCAAGGTCGAGGAAGCGCTGGTTAGCTTGGATGGCGGGCTGGACAGCAGGTGCTGCGACTGCGGGCGCAGGCGACGCCCACGGCGAGAGTGCGACGCTCCCAAGGGGGTTGAGCAGCGTGGAGCGGCGAGATGAAGCAGGAGACGTGCTCTGCCCCGGCACATATGCCGGCGGAGGCGCGGGAGACGCCGCCCCACCGCCGAAGCGGTGCAGGACGGGTAGCCCCGCAAGTCGCCCGGTAAAAGAGCCCTGCCGCTCCTCACCGCCTGCACTCGTGCCGCCGGTCGCGCCTGCTGCAACGCCCACCACGCCGTCGCGCACCTCGCCGAGCGCGCGACCGAGCGTCGACTCGCGGAAGTTGAGGAAGGACGACACGCTCCGCATCGAGCGGGCGTCATCGTCCTTTGCGACTGTGGCCGGGTCTTTCTCGAGCGTCCGCGGGTGGCGAGGCGGCGGCGGCGGAAGGGGCGGGGCGTATGCGTCCGCTGTTGACGTTGGCGCGGATGGCGTGCCAGACGGCGAGGATGGCTTGATGTCGACCATCTCCTCGCCTTTGCCCGCCTCGGTCCCCGTCTCCGCAAGAGGCGAAAGCTTCTCGTCTCCATCGAGCGCGAGCGTCGCTGCCCTACTGTTGCGCGCACCCGACCCGCTCGACACCTCGGCGCCGAGGTCCCGCACAGATGTACTCCGCCTGAAGGGCAGGCTCTCCCGCGCGCGACCCCGGGCGCCCTCGAGCACGGATTTGACGTCGTCGAGACTCCTGGGCGCAGCGGCTGAGAGGCCTTTCGGGCCGAAGAGCATGTGGTATGACGAGCTGACGACACCGGTCAGGGCGCTGTTGGCGGAGCCGACGAGCTGGTCTGCGGTCGTCGAGACGCGCGCGCGGATGAGGGAGGGGGTGGTGTGCGCGCGGGGGCGAGAAAGCGGGGAAGAGAGCGACGGTGAGGCGAGACAGGCGGAGGGTGACGCCGCGCCGAGGAGCTTCTGCGAGGGGAGCCCGAGGGAGGAGACGTCGACGTGGTTGAGGAACTCGACAACAGCGTCAAAGTTCGTCGCGCAGAAGCTGCTCTGGCCGTGGAGGAGCGACTCGGAGCGGTAGCGCTGGACAAAGTGCAGATGCGAGACGAGATGAGGAGGGTTGGCGCGTACGACCGAGTAAATGAGGAGGGGAAGGATGAGGTCGGCGCTGGACGTCGCGGACGACGAGGCGATAGAGGCAGGGCGACGCTTCGTCTCGAATATGGAGGTAGGCGGAGAAGGCGCTGCAGCCGGGCGTTCGAGGAGGGAGGACGAGGTCGCTTCCAGGACAGACGCCGAGAGCTCGCTGTTGGGACCACCCGCTTCGGGCAGCTTGATGCTGGGAACATCGCGATCCGCGCTCGGAAGCGGTGCCCGTGGCGTCTTCAGCAGCTCGTCGTCCGATTGCTTTGCCTCGGCAGGCGGGGGCGGCGACATCGCGCGAGACGGCGGGCGCGAGCTCGAGCGGGACGACGCGTCGTCCATCTCAACCTCTGCAGGCTGGTCTGACAGTGAGCTCTTGTCGGCCTCGTCGAGGTCCTTTTTCAGCGGGACGGGCGGAAGCTTGCTCAGCCCGTCAACGAGAACCTTGTGACACCCGACGAGAATGGCGAGTTTCGCGTTTGGCGTACGCTCCTGCGGGTCCTCGAGACGATTGAGCTCTGCATGCATCCGGATGTCAGCGTGTCTCGCGGGCAAAAACGAAACGAGCGACATACGCTTGCCGACCAGCGCCGCCAAGTCCTCCAAGCTCTCCCTCGCGCCGCTGCTCCGCCCCTCCCACGCGGGCAGCTCCTCTCCCTCGTCGCCGAGGTCAATTCCAAGGTGATCGAGCCCAAGCTCGAGCACATTGAGCGCCGCGATCCTGCTCGCAAGGTTCTCGTCCTCCTGCAGGTCGCGACTTCCCCTCGGCGCGAACAGCCGGTCGTGCAGCACCGTAGTGATGAGGGCCTCGAGCTTCTCGAGAGCGGCGTCAACGCGCTCTTCGAGCTGCGAGAAGTCCTCGAGCGAGGGCGTCGCATCGGCCGCCGAGGTGAGGTCGCCCGAGGACGCAGGCAACGAGCCGAGGCTGCGGGTGAGGTTGAGCCGGACATTGTGCATGGCGTCCTGATACGCGTCGGCGACGTCGCCGGGCTCAGACGCAAAGAGGTTGTCGTCCGCAGCGGGCGCCTGCGCGCCGCCGCTCGCGCTCGGCGCCGAGCCGAGACGGGCCGCAAATGATGCGAGCTCGCCGAGCACGTCCGCCTCTCCCTCGACGCCCTCAACCGCTTGACCCACGCGGCGGATCTCCGCCACTGTCGCGCTCGTGACCGCCTCAACGACCTCGGCGCGGCGAACGATTTTGCCGACCGCGAGGACGGGTACTTCAAGGCTCGCGGACCTCTTTGCGGCACCACCATCGGTCTCAGGTGCAGGAGAGGCGTCTCCGGAAAGGAGGCCAGCGGGTGCGGGAACGACGGGCGGGAGGTCGGACGAGTCGTTCGCAGTAGGCGCCTGTTTGGCGAAAAGCGCGGCAAGACGGCTGGTGGTGGTGCGGCTCGCCAGCGGTGGTGCAGGCGAGACGGAGCTTGACGGCCGGGAGAGGGGAATGGAGAGAGTCGTGATGGCGGAGATGAGCATGGTGGAGGGGTAGGTCGTCCCCGGCGGTGGTGAGGAAAGAGACGAGACGCCACGGAGTGCCCTACGAACGCTCATTGCTTCAGCATGGAATGACGGGCGGCCAGACCGTCAACGTACCTGAGCCTCCCCTCCTTCACATAGTCCAGCTTCGCATCCTCCACCTCATCCAGCACAAAGCCGCCCAAGCTAGTAAAGAGCAGCTCGCCGCCGGTGAGCACACCGCGCAAGCCACTCAGCGTCGCGAAGCCACGCTCGACCGTCAAATGGGTGTTCGACCCGGACGAGCTGGGCGCATCGAGCAGGACGAGATGGTCGAGGAGAATGGCAGGCGTGAGCTGCGCGGGCGAGTCGAGCTTCTCCGCCGGAAGAAGGAGCGTGACCTATCACAGATCGTGAGCTCGTGAGAACAGGGAAAGAGGCGGTCTCGGCGCACCGTCCCGCCCGCAACGAGGTCCTGCAGCCCCTTGAGCTCTGCCTCCTCTCCGACGCTCGCCAGCCTGCCCACAAGCGCCGCACCTGCGCTCTCCTGGGCGAGCCCCAAGCCCTGGAGTTCAGCCTTGAGCGCCTGGCGCTGGAGCTGCTCCTTCGCCTCGGAGACGGAGCGGGCGTACTGTCGTCCGGAGGGCGAGGGCAGGCTGGAATTGCTCGGGCGGGATACGAGCGGCGGGAGGAACGGTGCCGTCGTCGGTGCGAACGGCGGGGTTAAAAGCGTGCTGCCTGTGCCGGAAGAGGGGGACAACGGCCCCTCGCCGCCAGGGGAGAGCGGCGACGGAGTTGACGAGGGGAACCCGCTGCTGCCTGCAACACTTGCACGCTTCTTGCCCGGCGAGTAGACGGCGTACTGCCCCGCCGCGACTGTGCTCGGCGTGTCTGCTGCCGGTGCGGACAGCGGGTGCGCAGCGGATCCGTCGCTCGAGCGGAGAGAGCGGCGGCTCGTCGGGCGGGACAGTGTCGTGCGCGGGACAGCCAGTTCTTGTGCGGTTGTGTCTGGCTCGGACGAGTTGGCTTCGCCCGGTAGGCTCATCGCACGGATGGCGAGGTTGGACGACGAGGTGGGGCGACGGCGAGCTGATGAGGCGCGATAATCGCGTCGTGAGGAAAGCGCAAGTCAGAGACAACCCTCAGTGATACTCGGAGCACCTAGAATGCGTCGAGCGGGCTCTGCGCGAAACGTGGGCGAGCTGAACGTGGTCGAGGCGAGAGCCGCACGCCGAACCTCCGCGCAAGCAGACCTTTTGGTCTGTCTCTGCCTTCGGAGATTCGCTGACCCTTTGACCAGAGCACCGTCATCAGGTCGCCGCGCGAGCGCACGAGCAGGAACGCGAGGCGGAACGCCACATTTTGCAGGCGAGGCAAGGCAGGAGGAGACTCTACAAACACAGGTCGGAACACACAGCTCTACCGCACCAACGGTGACCACACACCTACGCCGACACACCCTCGACGCCGGCCTTGGCGCCGAACGCGCGAACTACACCGGTGCCCGTCGCCTCGGCAAGGCTCTTCGCTGCGCCCTCGACGGCGGCAAGCGCGCACATCGTCTCGAGGCGGCTCGGCTCGCGGAGGCCAGCGCGGACCTCCTCGTCCGTGAGCGGGAGCGGCGGGAGGCCCTCGCGCGCGCGCTGCTCGTTCTCCTGCCGCCGCTTGGCGACGGCCGGGTGCGTCGCCTCGAGGCGGGTGCGCTCACGCGCGAGCTGGCGCGACTGGAACGACAGCGTCGAGAGGTGCGCCTGGTGCGTCTCGAGCGCGGTGAGGAGGTGCGAGAGCGGCTGCGTCAGCGGCGCGGGGACCGCCGCCGACTGAATGTGCGACGACGCAGACGGGGCGGAAAGCGAGAGGGCGGAGAAGGACGGGATGGCGAGCGGCGAGGAGGGGCCCGCGGGGGAGGGCGCGGTAAGAGTCGAGAGGAAGGCGGTAAGGAGGGCGGACGAGTGGACGGTGACCGGGAGCTCCTCGAGCATGTTGGTCGGGACGAGCTTGTGCTCAATGAGGCTGTACGCGATTGAAGGTCAGAGTCTGCGCGCACAGCAAGCCGACAAGGCAAGCGCACCTGGCAGTGTCAAACTTGCCAGCGCGGTACGCGTCGATGAATGCCTGCGAAAGGCGGTACGCCTTGAGGCCGACCGCACCCTGCGTCGCGCTCGAAATGTCTGTGGTAAAGCGTGTCCTGTCAGCCTCGCATTCTCGTGCAGCACAGCGAGCGCCACGCACCGTAGACGAGCGCGATGCCCTTGCCCGCCTTGTTCGCCTCCCCGCTCGCAAGCTGCGTCTGCGGGCGCGCACCGAGGCCCGCGCGTGCGACCGGCTGCGCCTTGACGCCGCTACCAACACCGCCGCCACTAAGCTGCGCACCGACGAGCGCCTCGATGAAGCCGCCGGTGGCGAGGACCTGGCCGTTGTTGCTCGAGGTGTAGAAGCCGACGACCGAGGCGTCGGCGTTGACGTCGGCCATGCGGCTCACCATCTGGGCCGTGTACTTGGCAGCTGCCAAATTGGGAGAGTCAGTCTGATGACCACGCAGCGGGAAGAGCGAGGCGAGGGCGTACCGCCCTTGATGCCCTTGCTCTCCTCACCCGCCTCGGTCGGGGGGCCGCTGAAGGTGCCGGCGGGGAGGCCGAACGAGTTGGAGACCTCGAGGGTGCCGTTCGAGTCGATACCGAAGAGCTGGCCAACAGCAGGCTGGAAAGTGACAGTCGCGTTCGAGGTGTTGGGCGGGGCGGGGATGACGGTGTGCGCCTCGCGCGAGTGCTTGATGATCTTCATCAAGGCCTGTTTGCGCATACAAGTGTGTCAATGAGCGCCCTGCGTGGAATTGTATGCCTCATCGTCGCTGCTGCCCTCCGCACGAGCTGACCCCGGTGCAGCGGCTTCACCGTAGCATCCCGGCGGGTCCCGCGCCGTCTAGCAGCACCCTCTGCAGCCTTCACGGATCCGTCGGACTCCCTGCACACCTCCTGGAGGGGCGAATGCCGCGGGAGGAGGGGCGCTCCGCCTCGACACACATCCCCCCCCTTTCTCGCCTTGCACAGCGGCTGAAGGGCCGATCGTGGCTGCGTTCGCCTCGTAAGAGCTGAAAGGATCGCAGACTGACCAAGCCATCAACGCGGACGCGCTCGACGCGGGTCTCTGCGAGGCCTTTGTCGATTTTGGCCTTCTGCTTGGTCGACAGCTGCTTGGCCTGCTGGACGGGCTCAAGAACGACCTCGGGGGCCGGCGCAGCAATGCTCGCGAGCGTCTTGGCGGTGCTCATCGTCGAGGGTAGCGGGTGGGCGCGAGCCAGCCGCGACTTGGCGGCGACTCTAGCGACGACGAGCGAGAAACTCGGGACCGGTCGGGGAAAATGCGGGAGTGGCTGCGCTAGGTGTAGTACAAGCCCAACTTGCATCTGGTACTGCTCGTTGCCCACTCTTCGAGAAAGCCGCGTCGAGCCGGCCGGCCTCCTCGCTCTTCCGCTCCGCACACTCGCTGCACGCGGCTATGACCCTCTCCAAGGCACTCGCCTCGTGTGAGTACGCCTGGGTTCGCTGGTGGCTGACCCACTGATCCGCATGCACCGACAGACGAGGAGGGACTCGTCGCCAATGTCGGGCGCATCTCGAGTCTCGAGGCATCTCTGCGCACCCTCACCTGGTTCTTGCCAGGCGCGCTCCCTACCTTCACGCCGATAACGCTCGCTGATACACTCCGTCTAACAGGCCGCTTCCAGGACGCCGAGGTCGCGTCAGAAGGCCGCCCGTCGCTTCCCCACCTCCCTCTCGCGCGCTCGCTGACCCTTTCCCGGACGCGCAGTCTACTCGGTCTTGAATCTCATCAGTCTTTACCACGACTCGATCCTGCACCGCGCCATCTCGTCCTTGCCAGCACCGCTCCGCCCGCCCTCCTCCTCCCACACCCGCTACACCCGCCATTACACCACCACCTCGAAGCCGTACTCGGTCCTCGCCCATGCGCTCAGCGCCGTCCAGGCACTCGAGCTCCTCCTAGAGATGGCCGTGCGGAAGCGCCGCGGCCCTCAAGCGCAGGAGAAGACGGTCGTGGCGCTCGAAGCACTCAAAGCGCTCCTCCGCCTCGGGCTCATGGGCGCCACGAGCGGTCGCACGGGCGTCCAGCCGCCTGTTGCGGAACGTGAGGTCGACCCAGCGCTGCTAGAAATGAATCGCGAGAAGCTCGCGCGGATGAGGCGCACGCAGGAAGGTGCGAAGGGGGAACGCGCGGCTGCGCGCCCGCCGCCGCAGAGCGCTGCGGATGTGCTCCTTCGCCGGGCAGAGGGAGCGAGCGATGTCGAGCTGGGTGCGCTGGATGCCGAGGCCGGCGAAAAGGAGTTCTGGACGGGCGCGAGGACAGGGTACGTCCGCCCGACGTTGGCGTCGCTGCGGCAGGGCGGGGATGCGAGCGTTGGCGACGCAATTTCGCACTTTGGCGCGGCGACGAGAGCGAAGGATGCTGGCAAGGAATACCTCCTCTCCCGTGTGCTCACCGTCGAGGACGTCAAGCGCCCCGAGGACCTCGTCGCCAAGGCGCGCGGGATTAAGAAGCTGGCCGAGATCATCTGGATCTTGCGCCCGCTGATCTACGGTACGCACCGGCTCTTCTTCTCTCGAGCCCGTGCTGATGCCGCTCGTTCGCAGTCCTGGCCATGCGGAAGTACGGCAAGCGCCACACGCTTCCGTACCTCCTCTCGCTCGCGCTCGAGTACCTCGCCTTCTCGCTGCGGCAGTCGACCGAACCCAAGCTCGGTTCAGACAAGGCCTGCGGGCCGATGCTTCCGCGTGGGACGCCAAGCGAGCTCGAGAAGCAGGAGACGGCCAAGAGGGGAAGGGCGTTCTGGTGGTACCTCGTGCGCGGGCCGGTATGGGAGAGCTGGACCAAGCGCGTCTATCCCATTGTGGATGTTAAGGGCGTGGCTGACGGACGGACGAAACAGGCCGCAGCTCAAGTCGGTCGCGCGCAAGTTCGAGGACAAGCCGCTGATCGGATTCGTTGCGACGCTGCTGCACGACTACATCCCGCTGTACGACGAGTACTACTACTGTGCGCTCGTCCCCCGCAGACGCCTGATCTCGACTGACCCGTACCATCTCCCGTAGACTCCGCCTGAAGTCCTTCTCAACCTACTTTCCGCTCGTCTGTCCTTGGGCCCCTGTTGTACGCTCTCGGATGTCCGCCTTTGCTGTCCATTCGTACTGCTGTCGGACGCATTCTTTGCAAAGAGACTCGAAGGAAACGCCGAGATCAAAGAGAAAGAGGGACCAGCAAGAGGCGTTGCAAGGGGCGGAGGGCGGGTAGCTAGGAGCTGCCGCGCGAGCGCTCCGATCCTGTAACGCTGGAGCAGCTGACTAGTCAGACACGCTCGATGCTACGGTGTCCCTCTGCGTATGCTGATTCTTCCCACAGTCACAGATCCCCACCCCTAATCGCCACCGCAACGTTCTTCTCGAGATCGGCAGCCTCCTCCTCCTCCTCCGGCGGTATCATGTCCTGCACGCCAAAGGGCGGCAGCTCCCTCGCGACTGAGCCCGGCCCTGCCCGCACCCCGTGGAGGTTCAGCTCCATCCTCAGCTGCTCCGCCTCCTTCTTGCTCGTCCCGCCTCCTTCTGTTCGCGGCACCTCCTCCTCCGCGTCTGGGAGAGGCGCCGCTCGCTCAAGCGCGCTCACGGGGGCGACGTGCAGCGTCGCCGCGCCATCCTCGGGCGGAGCGAGTGCTGCCTTCTCCCGCGGGGAGAGCCGCAGCGCCCCGACCTCTGCGACAGGGGCAGACAGTGCCGCACCTCCGTCACCCTCGAGCGCCGTCGCCGCCTGGACGCTACCTGCGGGCGGGTCCGCCTTGCGCGGGAGCGGCGGGCTCGGCCCGCCCTCGTCCGCGGGCTTCTCCGGCAACGGCGGCGGCTCGACCTTCCCCGCGCTGCCTCCCGCGCGGGCCCGCTCCTCCTCCGCCTCGAGCTCCCGAGCGAACGCCTCGAGCTCGTCCTCCTGCACGTTCGCCGTGTCGATCCCGTCCAGGACGTCCCGCTCCGGATCACTCGCCAGCGGCCGGTCCGGCAGCGGGCGCTCGAAGCGCACGCGCTCGAGCTTGAGTGGCTGAGTGGCAGGAAGGACGGGCTCGAAGGACCGTGTGGCGTGCGAGCCGAAGTTGAGGGGCGCGGCGGGCGAGAGGGAACCGAGGCCAGAGGAGAACGTCTCGCCTGCGGCGATCTCGCGGGCGAGCTCCTCGAGCTCAGACGGAGAGAGGGAGAGAGAGGCAAAGTCGTCGAGGGAGGGCTTGGGGAAAGAGGCGGCGGCGTCGTCCGTCGAGGTATGCGCGGGTGCAGTACAGGTGGATTGAGCGGCGGAAGAGGGTGGAGGCGCGGCTGGAGCGGAGGATGGCGGTGGGGCGGACGCGTCGAGCCGAAGAAACTGCCGGAGCTCGCCAAACTCGACGCTGTGCATGCCAAAGAGTCAGTACTAGGGACCGCGGGCGGGGAGAGGAGCGAACACACGCCTCGTCGAAGTCCTCGATGGAGCCTACGGGCTCGCCTTCGACGAGAAGGAACGGGAGCTCGTTCTTGTTGCCACTCTTGCGCTTCCAGAGCGACTTGGCGGCCTCGTCGCCTGCTACGTCGTGCTCTTGGTAGGAGACGCGGGCCGACGTAAGGTATCGGCGGACGCGCTCGTGTCGGCCGCGGATGGCGGGGTTGGAGAGGATCGAGGTGACGAAGACATCGATGGTGGGCGGCATAGCGCCGCGCTCGAGGGTGTGCTGTCGCGCGGTGCGAGATGGCGTTGCGGAGGTGGGGCGGCTCAAGCGAGGTGCTCAGCTGAAGCGAGAGTAGCGCAGGCAGGGTTGCTGAGCCTGTGCCAATAGATGGAGTTCCCAGCAGATGATTCCGCGGGCTCACGAGCGTCGAGCGCGTCGTGTGGGAAGCCAACCCTCGCCTCGACGCAACACCTGCTCCTGCCTCGCGCTGAACCTTGTCTCGCGCTTGTGCTGGGCCGTACGCCTGCTCAGGCCCCTCTCAGAGAGACTTTCGCACCGCTCAAACCCGTCCGCCTCTTTCCCGCTTCCTTGCTCGCCCTCCTCCACTCCGTCGCCTCGAGGCTCTATCAACCCAAGGGTCCGACGACGACGTCCTCCCTTGAACTCACAAAGAGCACGGGCACGTCCAGCAGAATGGAAACCCTCAAGCGGGCTCATGTTTGGATCGTCTGGGCTCTCGGTGCACCGTTCCTCCCCTCTCACGCGCATTCGCCTATCGCTCACCCTCTCCGCCCCCATTCGCCCGTTCCTCACGTCCATGCGCCTGCACCACAGTCGCCTACATCGCATTCCTCGCCTCGCTCATCTACGAGCCTGTGCAAACCAGTCTCATCTACCTCCACCCTCTCCGCTTCCCGCATGGCACCGACTTCTCGCGCCCGGAACTCGTAGGCTTCGCGCCGGGCAAGGTCCGCCCTTTCAACCTCTCGACCCACGATGGCGCGACCCTCGGCGCGTGGCACGTCCTCCCGAGGGATGTGTACGAGGACGCGATTGAGCGGCTGGGCGTGCCCGACGAGGGACACCTGCCGGACGAGGTCTTTGACCAGGCGCTCAGGCATGTCTGCGATCATGTCACTTCGAGCTCTGCTTCGCCACACCGCAAGCACAGGCTGATCTTCCATACGCCATCCGCACGCAGGAACCCCTCGAACCCGACAACGGTCTACTTCCATGGGAACGCAGGCACGCGTGCCGCTGGAAACCGCGTCCGCGTTGCGCGGCACATGAGCGACATGAACAGCAACTTTGTCATCATCGACTACCGCGGCTTCGCAGATTCGAGCCGCTCGCCGCCACCGACCGAGGAGGGCTTGCTCATCGATGCGCGGCGGGCGTGGGACTATGTCCACAAGGATCAGGGCGTCGAGGCGGCGCAGATTGCGGTTATGGGGCAGAGCTTGGGGACGGGCGTCAGCGCTGGGCTGGTGGCGCGCCTGGCGGATGAAGGTGAGTCGGCGGGCGGTCTTCTCCTCCCGAGCTTACAGGCTCGAGTGCTGGCTGTGGTGGTCCTAGTTCACGCTGTCACGCACACAGGCATCATCCCGCGCGCCCTTGTCCTCGTTGCGCCGTTCTCCTCAATCCCGACCCTGCTCGAGACCTACCGCCTCAGTGCGGCTTCCGTCCTCGCTACCCTTCGCCTCTCGCCTGCACATACACTGATCGCTGTACCCATGCACCCAGGCAACTTCATTCCGATCCTCTCGCCACTGCGCAACTTCCCCTGGCTTCTCAATTCGCTGCTCCAGCTGCTCAAGACGCGCTTCGACACCAAGAATGTCATCGAGGTGCGGTCCTCTCCTCGCCAGTACCTCTCCCGCTCACGTGTGATCGTGCTCTACGCTTGCCTGCAGAAAATCTCTTGCCCGCTTTTGATCCTGCATGCGCAGAACGACCCCGTCATCCCCTTCTCGCACAGCCGCGTCCTCGCGGACCACCTTCTCGGCCCTCTGCTCGCTCCGCATGCCGCATCGGAGGAAGCGGCAGACGAGGCGAGGAGGCGGGTCGTCAAGGAGACGAAGGCGGGAGGGTGGGGCGTAGTGAGCCGCTTCGAGCGGGAGGGGGGGAAGGGCGAGGTCGTCTGGGCGGAGGTGCGTTCCCCTCAGCCGCTTCTCTCGCGCGGAAACGCACCTTGACGATGTACTACGTCCGTTCAGGCGCTCAAGGGCGCACACAACGAGATTGGCACATCGGAATATTCGATCGAGCTGAGTGCGTCCTCCGAGTCTCTTTCTTCTTCCTTCTCCTTCCGCTCACCTGCCTAACGTTCTGCTCGCGTAGTCAAGAGCATGGTCTTCCGGGGCAAGGTGAGTGCCTAGGTACGGCGATGCGGCTTCAATGGAATAGAAGTGCAGTTCGTTCTGGCTTAGGTGTCGAGGACGAGTTCGAAAACCAGAAGGGCTAGCGCAGTAGCTCACTCTTGCATCGTCTATGGAATTGATTGAATACGCTCATGGCTTTCGTATGCGGAAGGACGCAGTTGAGACCCGGCTAGGCCCGCAGTTGTGGTTGTGAGGGGGTCGACAAGCTGCGCCGCCCTCGCTTACCCGCATCCCGCTCCGCTGCCGAGCTCGCTGTTGCAGCTCGGCGTGCACAAATTCAGCGCTCACTTCGGATTTCCTAAGCCCTCCCTTAAAGGGGAACCCCCTCATCGCGCCTTTCGTCTTCACTCCTCATCGTCCGGCCTTCCCTCCGCGCACACGCCCCGCGAGGCAGCCATGGCGACCCGACTGCGCGCACAACCGCTGCTGGACTCGTTCTGCGGGATGGACCTCAAGCTCGGTGCGCCCACCTCCCCTTGTCCTCCTCATCGTCCTCGGCATCCCCCTTGCGCCCAGCTTGCCCTCCTGGCGCTTTTCGAGCGGATCGACTGATTCATTGGCATCAACACGCAGGCGCGACCTTGATCTCGCTATTCGCCCTCCTGAACAAGGTCGCCGGCGCGTACGGGATCCTCGCCGTCCTCCTCTCCGGTGGTGCGGCGCTCAGCCAGCCGCTCGGCCAGCTGACGATGTACGGGTACTCGATCGCGAGCTTGGTGGGATTCATTTGGGGCTTGCAGAAGATTAGCGAGGTGCGTGAGCGCTCACTGCTGCTTTCGCAAGCGTTGGTCCTCCTAAGGGTTGCTCGAAGTGGTGCTCACGGTCACCAGCGCTGACACTGACTCACGCGAGCAGGAAAACGGTCCGAAGACGCTGCTATACGCACACGGCTTCGCAATTGATCACCTCGTCGGTACGATCTACACGGCCTTCTTCGCCGTAGTGTGGTACCTCTTCGTCCCGCACGACGGCCGACGCGTCGCCAACTCGGACGCGCAGAAGGCGATGATGGGCGGGAGCCAGACGGGCGTCGGGATGGACGAGGCGGCGCGGACGGCGGCGGCGATGGGCGTGTGGAAGAGCGAGAGGGGGTTCAGCGCGGCAGTGCTTGTCATCGGGTGGCTGCTTAAGGTGTGCCTCTCCCGCACTCCGCCTTGTACAAGATCTCGCTCACGCGCCTTGCCCCCGCAGATCTACTTCATCCTCGTCCTCTACTCTTTCGCGCTGCACCTCCGCCGCGGAACCTACTCGTCCCTTCCGCACTCCTCGCACAACACCGTCCCTTCGTCCAAATTCTCCTCCTCGACCTCCTCGCCCTCCTCGCGCGCGCGGCGGCGCTTCTCCCCGGGCCACACGCGCGACTCGTCCACCGGCGGGCCGCGCTACACCCACCTTCGCGGCGCCTCCCTCGCCTCGACCGCGACGGCCGGCGTAGGCGGGCGGGGCAGCCTCGACGGCGGGGAGACGGGCGCGAGCCTCGCGCCCGTCGACACGCTCTGGGAGGAGAGCGAGGCAGACGGGATGCTCGCGGAGGAGGAGCTCGCCGCGGCGCAGCGGCGCGCGGCGCGCGAGGACCCGCCCGTGAGTCCGGCGTTCGCCAAGGGGACGGGAATGGCGAGGACCGCGAGCGGCGGCGTGATGGTCGCGTCCACTGCGGGCGGTGCGAGCGGCGCACCTGAGGCGCAGGAGGAGGGCGCAAACCCGTTCTCAAAGATTCTGGGGAGGATGAGCGGCGAGGTCACGCGGTGAATATGCGGAAAGGGGTAGATGGTGGGGAAGGGCCTCGCTAATCGGCGACGGAGGCAGGAGGGGGAGGGTAGAGCATCCCTTGCATAACTAGTCGGCGCTGTCACTGCATGATACCATACTCTCGCACTCTTCACCAGGCTCACGAAGCCGAGATCAACAACAGCAGCCATATCAGTCCCGCATTCGCCCCGCGAGGAACCGCCGGACAACCACCTCGCGCATCTCGAGCTTGGCGAGCGCCTGCGCGGGGTTGTGCGCGACCCACTCCGGGTCCGTCGAGGGGAGTGACGAGAGCGGGGGGATGACGACGTGCAGGAGGACAAGGGTCTGCGCGTAACACGAGAGTCAGGACTTATTCGTCCAAGAAGAGCGGGACGAGCGCTGGCTGACGCCGTCACCCCCGCTTCCCGGCAAGACTGAGAGCGGAGACGCACCTTCTTCACGCCGCTGCACACGCGGTTGATGGTGTGGAACCACCTCCAGCTGTTCTTCCGCTCGCCCTCGCCCTGGAGGTGCTCCAGCTCGCCCTGTGCCCCTCCCTGCTGGTGCACCGCGAGCGCCGAGTGCGACCGGAACGGGTTCGACGCTGCGTCCGCCGGGTCGACGTACGTCGGGATGACGAGGACGGCGAATCTGGGCGCACGTGAGGACGTGAGCGGGAGAAGGGACGAGGAAAGGAGGACAGGGGGGTGACGCACTCGGCGTGCCCACCAACGGGACCACCCTGACCGTACAAGACCCAGTCGACGCAGAACTTGACGCCGGAGCGGACGACCCAGCCCATTGACCGATAGTGGTGGTATGCGGCGTAGGCGAGGAGGAAGGGCGAATCCAGACGCGCGAGGCGCGGGTCGGGGCCTCCCGGCTGCGAGGAGAGAGAGGGAGGAAGGGCCGGACAGGCGGAGAGGAGGAAGAGGCGGAAGGCGGCGAGGATGGACAGGCGAGGGGAAGACGAGGCGAACGTCGGCGGATCGGCGAACGGGTCCGAGACGGTGAGGGACAGGGAGTTGAGCGCGAAGAGGAGGAAGAAGGCCTCTTCGGGCTGGAGCTGCGAGTGCTCGGCGTCGAGCTGCCACAACGGCGGCGGCGGGTCCTGCTCGTCTGCCTCGTCGTCCTCACCTGCAACGTCTTCCGGAACGACCTCCTTGCCCTTGCCCTTGACGTCTGTAGCCGCTGCGCCCTCGCGCTCCTCGGCGACCTGCTCCAGCTGCGGTGCGAGGTCTGGCAGGGCGGTGACGGAGGGTGCGGGCGAGCCGAGGGCGGAAGCGGCCGTTGATGCGGCAAGGAGGCGCTCTGCGTCGCGCTCGAGCTTCTTTGCAAGCTTGGTCCCCTTGCGCTCGATCCGCCGAAGGGCGGTGACCTCCTCGGCGGTCAGGCCTGTGGGCGGAGGGAGGTGAGTGCAAGCTGTGGGGTGAGAGCGAGAGGGAGGGGACGGACGCTTCTCGCGGCCGTCGATCTCTGCGCGGCGGTTCTCTACGCGGCGCCTCCACGAGGGTTCGGATCGACTGAGAAAGCCCTTGCCGAAGAAGCCCTGCCGCCAGAGCTGCATCATGAGCTTGTCGTCCTTGACCCAGACGGTCTGGGTGAGGGCGTCCCAGACGGCGTCGATCTGAGGCGGGGAGAGCTGCCCAAGGCGGAGTGCGCTGCGGAGGGTGTTGGTGTAGGTCGGCGGTGCAGGCTTGAGGGGCAGGAGCTGCTGGTACTGCTGGAGGAGCTGGGCCTTGGAGGTGCGCTTGGAGGAGGCGCCGAGGTTCTCTGGCCGCGTGGGGTTGAGGCGGTGCGGCTGCGGTGTCGCTACGGCGGTGGCAGCGTCCATCCTAGCTTGCTCGCGTGGCACTCCAAGCGGAGCGACGGTCCAGCCGGGGGCGGAGCGGCGCGCTCACATCGCAGAGTCCCCTCGACTCGCGACTGCTGCCTCGTGCAGAGGCTGGACTGCGCTTACTCGTCTGTACTGCCCAATAGAGCGCCACTGAGCCTAACCAGGCAACCAACAACTTCAGTGCGCTCTCTCCTCCTCCCCCTCGTCGCGTATCCCGCTCTCATCGCTGAACACGCCCCGCTCGCGCGCACCACGCTCCGCGCAGATGTCGGAACGCCGCCGCGCCGAGATCGCAGAGAAGCGCGCCCGCCTCGCCCAGCTCAAGGCCGCCCGCGAGGAGCGCGAGCAGCAGGCGCGCGCGTCCGCCTCCGCCTCGCTCGCCGCGTCGGGCCTCCCCTCGCCCGCCTCGGGGCCAGCGAGTGAGGCAGGCGCATGCACGAGCAGAGGCAGTCTCGGCGCAAGCACCGCCAGCCGCAACGACGAGATCGACTCGCTCCTCCGCACCGTCGGCGTGGGGCGCGAGCGCGCGTCGGGAACGCAGAGTCCCGCCGATGCTCTCAGGCGCAGCACAGCGCTCAGGGACAGCGTAGGCGCGGGTTCGCAGGGTACCAGCGTCACGGGCGACGAGCAGGACGCATGCGCTCCGTCCGTCGAGCATGTCGCGAGCGAGCCCAGTTGGACTGCGCCGCCTTCCGCAGATGCGTGCGTTCACCCTTGTGGTCTCTGAGAGAATCCGTGCGCGAGGCTGACCTGCACACGCTCGCCGCACAGCTTCACCGCCGAAGCCGCCCTTCCAACCCTTACCTCGTCGTCCATCGAGATCTACTCGATCCCGCCCAAACCCAAAGTCGTGTACGACAAGGGCATCCAGACCTCGTCCCACCTTTTCCCCTCCTCCTCCTCCTCGTCCGCTGCGCAAACCGCCTCCACGAGCGGCGGAACGGGCGTCGCAAGCGAAACCACCGACGAGCTCCGTGCGCGTATCATCGCCGAGCTCGAGGCAGAGCGTGCGGCCCTCGATGCTGCGATTGCCGAGGAGCGGCAGCTCGCGGAGCGCGCAGCTGAGGAGGAGCGCGCGCGTGGCCTCCCCGGCGCACAGCTTGCGAGCGTCTTCTCCTCCCCCTCGTTTGCCGAGTTTGTCAACTCGTCGAGCAGGATCGTACAGCGCGCGCTGAGCGATTCCTACGACTACTTGAGGGACTACACGGTGACAAGCGATGAGGGGCGCGAGGAGGAGGAGGGACGGAGGGCGCGGTGTAGGCTTCTCGGGAGCTGGCTGGACGAGGGGTGGGGGAGGGGAAGGAGCGTCACGGGCGTCGATTGGAGCCATAAGGTGCGTCTTGAGCCGGTCCCTCGGGGCGCACTCTTTTGCGCATGCTGACCCTCGCATTGATCGTCCCCGTCTGGACAGTTCCCAGAGCTGTTCGTCGCATCCTACAACAAGAACCCGATGGCGGCCAACGAGCCGGACGGGATTGCCGCGGTGTGGAACTTGCACCTGCTCGAACGGCCAGAATTCGTTTTTCACTCGCAGGTGCGCTGGCCGCTCTCGCTGTCTTCGCTTGTTTGCCCTCGTCACAGGAGACTGACTAGTAGCTTTTGATGATCGCGCAGTCTGACATCCTCTCGATCGCGTTCTCGCCGTTCCACCCGAACCTCGTCGTCGGCGGGACCTACTCGGGCCAGATCCTCTTGTGGGACACGCGCTCGCGGCACTCGTACCCGGTGCTCAAGACGCCGCTCTCGTCCTCGGGGCACACCCACCCGGTGTACTCGCTTTCGCTCGTCGGAACACCGAACGCGCACTCGCTCGTCAGCGCCTCAACGGACGGGGTCGTCTGCGCGTGGGCACTCGACATGCTCGCGCGCCCGCAGGAGACGCTCGAGCTCCTCCACCCGGCGCATGCCAAGACGGACGAGGTGAGCATCACCGCGCTCGGGTTCCCCCTCGGCGAGACGACAACCTTCTTCGCCGGGACGGAGGAGGGGACCGTCTACCCCGCACACCGGTACGACCGTGCGGGCGCAAAAGCCGGCCTCGTCCCCGGTGAGGCGTACCGCGGGCATGCGGGGCCCGTTACGGGCATCGACTTTCACCCCGTCGAGGGGAGCATCGACCTCAGCGACTTGTTCCTCACGAGCGGCGTCGACTGGACCGTCAAGCTCTGGCGCGTCGGCGGGAACGGCGCGCCCGCAGCTGCTGCGGCGGGCGCGAAGGGCGCCTCTGCCGGGAAGGGCGCGACCCAGGGCGGGTTCGCCCCGCTGATGTCGTTCGAGGAGGCGGATGACTACGTCTACGACGCGAGGTGGCACCCGCACCACCCGGCGCTGTTTGGCTGCGTGGACGGCGCGGGGAGGTTCGACGTGTGGAACCTGAACATCGACACCGAGGTGGGCCCTCCTTCCCTCCCCTCCACTCCCTTCTTCCCCTTCTCCCGGTGATTGACCTCTTCGTACTCAGGTGCCGATCGTGCGTACCGTCGTTGGCGAGCCGGGCAGCACGGGCGCGCCCAGCGGGCTGAACAAGCTCGCGTGGGACCGGTCGAAGGAGGGCCGGCGCGCGGCGGTAGGCAGCGCGGATGGGCGCGTGTACGTGTACGAGCTCAGCCAGGGTGCGTCGGTTTCTTTCCTGCTCTGATTCTGACGGGGCTGATGAGCGAGTAAACAGACCTCGTCACTCCCCGCGAGGGCGAGTGGGAGCAGATGCGCAAGACCTGCAACGCGGCGCTCGCGGCGCAGAGCGGGCTAGACGGCGCGTCCTCCGTTCGATGAGCGCCTACAGAGCGGGTCCAGCTCGAGGCTCGTCCCCTCGCATCGTTGTCTGCAGCCCCCCGCCCCGGCATCGCAAACTTACCCACCTCGTTCGCTCGATACCCTGTCCCTCGACGTAGCATACCCCCTCCTCTCCTTGCAAGCCATGTCGCGCAACTTCACACGGCCGTAGAGGTGATAGACCAGGCAAGCTAAGCAATTCAGGCGAGCGAGCGCACGCGCAACGGCTTCCACACAAGAAGGTCAACGTCGCTCGAGGTCATCGTGCCGCCGGGAGCTCTCGGACGCGGCGCTTGCGGCGGCGAAGAAGACGACTGCTGCGAGACTATTGAGCGATCTTCTGCAGCAGCGGAACGCGGAGCAAGCGGTCGTTGCGAAATGAGCGAATTGTTCCGAAGCATGCGGATGGGAGCGCGTCGGAAGAGCGGAAGCAGCTGGACGGGCGAGTGAGGAAGCTGGACGGGACGAGCATCGTGCAAGCAGGGCATCGGAGGCGGGTGCTGGTGCGCAGGGAGAAGTAGGGGCAAGGGGACGCGGCGCCGACCAATGCTGGCGGCGCCGTCTCGACTTGTGCGCCACGGCCGCCGCCGCTCCCTTCCCTCGTCCCTCTTTCCTCTCCCCCCTCACCCTCCCTTCCCCTAATCCCCAAAGTGCGCACTCTACGCTCACTCACAGTCTTGCAGGGCCGCAACTGACCAACCTGGCGCACCCGCAGATGCCTTTCGAGAACGGTTCGTCGCCTTGCGCTCGCCGCTCAGCCCTCGATCTCGAGAGACGCGTAGACTGACCCTGCGCCACCCTGCCACCCTGTAGGCGACGCTGCCAAGGGCGCTAACCTCTTCAAGACCCGGTACGCGTCGCCCCTCCCTGCTGCCCCTCTCCTACCCTCGACCTTCGCACCTTCTCGCGCCCGTCGCCTCGCTCAACCCCGTCGCTGACCGGCGCCCCACTTGCTCCCCCTCCAGCTGCGCCCAGTGCCACACCACCGAGGCTGGCGGCGGTGCGTCTCTCTGTTCTCCCCTCTGCCAGGGCGAGCGTCATGCTCGTCCGCGGCGAGCTCTCCCAATGACGGTGGCGCAAAAAACTGATCTCGCCGCTCGATCCCTGTGTCTACAGCCAACAAGGGTTAGTCTATTTCCTAGGCTCTATGTGGCGCAGGAAATGCGCGTCGATTGCGGAAGAAGGCGGCGGGAGGGATGCGTTCAGCGAGGAGACGCGCCGAGGGTCGGCCCCGCGCGGAGACACGCGCCGCGTGGAACTGCGTGCCGTCCCGTGCGCTGGAGTGCGCACATGAGGCCATGACAGCCACCAGCGCGGATGCGAGCGTGCCGTCGCCGTCAACACAACCCATCTCCCTTCTCGTACTGACCCACCTCACCCGCAGTCGGCCCTAACCTTCACGGCGTCTTCGGCCGCCAGTCGGGCTCCGTCGAGTCGTACTCGTACACCGAGGCGAACAAGAAGGCCGCGGTCCACTGGTGCGTCCCCTGCGGCTTCCATGATCGAGGGCCGCCTCTACTCGCCCTCCAAGCGGTCCTGGACGTCCCTGCTGACCCTAGATTCGTTACGGGCAGGGATGAGAGCACGATGTTTGACTACTGCTCGTCTATTTCGGTTCTTTTGCATGCTCCAGTCACTGACGGATGTCGCCTTACAGTGGAGAACCCGAAGAAGTACATCCCCGGCACCAAGATGGCGTTCGCCGGCCTCAAGAAGGCCAAGGACCGCAACGACCTTATCACGTGCGTCTCGGGGCCGCTTGCGCTGTCGTTTTACCTTCACTGACGCGTACAGCTGCTCGTAGCTGGCTCAAGGACGCCACCAAGTAAGCGCCCGCCCTTGTCGGAGCCTACTGTTGTATTACCAGGCGCTCCCTAGACGCAATCGCACCACTTCTTTGCCGCCGTACACGGGCTTTGGTCGCTGGCATCGCCGAGAGAACCGTCCATCCCAGTCTGCTTCTTGCTCCTCGCTTTCGCACAGAGGGGAACATTCCCCGTTCTTGCCTGGTAGTCATGTAGGGGTAGGGACGTGTACGTCTCGCGCGCCAGCTCTGCTGGCCTTCTGGGAGGAGTCGCTGGTGGTCGACCTGCGCAAGGTCGAGGGTCGCTTCCCTCCTCGCAACCAGCTTACCGGAATGATCAGGGACGACAACAGAATATACAGGCATACTCTTACGCGCTACTTGGCGGCCTTGCCCTCCTTCTTTTTCAGGAACGCCTGCATCTCGAGGAAATCGCGGTTCGCGCGATCCGCATCCGTCATGTTGCGCTCGCGCTCCTCGGCCTTCTCCCGGCGCTTGGCCTTCTTCTGCTCGCGCACACAACAGGGGAGACGTCAGGCCTCCACTATGAGAGAGGAGAAGAAAGGGGCGGACGCACCGCCTTGCGCTTCTCCTCCGCCTCAACCGCCTTGTCCATTTCGAGCAGCTCCCTCGCGCTCGGCACGCGCGAGCTTGACAGGCCCTGCAGCCGCATCGGCGGCGCGTCCTCGCCCTCCCCGCCCTCCTCGTGCTGCTCCCCGGCACCCACAGCCGAGGCGGCAGCGGCGGCATCCGCGGCGGCCTGCTTCGCCACGAGGTCCGTCACTGCGTTTGGCGCGGTCGAGAGTTGCAGCTCATTGTCATCATCGTCGTCGTCGAAGTATTTCCGCTTTGCCCCCGCGCCCGCAGCGGGTGCGGACGGCGCAGGCGGGGGCGCAGGGGGACGCGCCTCGGCATCCGAGTCCGAGTCACTCCCCAGCCCGCCCTGGTACTCGCCTACATCGCCAAAGATGTCGGCGTCCTCGTCAAAGTCGGGTATGGCCGGCGGAGCTGGCGCGGGAGCAGGAGCGGGCGGAGGGGAGGGGGCCTTGGACGGTGCGCCGGCAGCGGCAGGTGTGGGGTCGGCAGGCGCAACCTTCTCCTTCTTGCGTTTCTTCTTCTCACCGTTGCCCGGGCCAACCGCCTTCCACCCCGCCCCGGTGCCCGAAGAAGCGAGTGGCGCCTCCTTGCCCTTGCCCTTCCTGTCCGCTCCCGCCGCACCGATAGGTTTGAACCGGCTCGGCAGCTCCTTCCCGCCCTCTACTGCTGTCGTGCTCGATCCACTGCGCATCGCTTTCAGCTCGGCAAGGAGCTCGTCCCTGCTCTTGCCCGCCTTCTTCGCCGCCGACGGGACAGGAGCAGGAGCCGGTGCCGCCTCGAACGCCTCGTCCAGCGCGTCCTCGACGTCTTCGAGCTGTGCGTCGGCTGCGAGCGCCGCCTCGTGCTTTTTGCGCGCGAGGAGGGCGTGATCCAGGCCTTTGACGAGGACCGAGTGATGCGCGTCGCCGCCCTGCGCAAGTGAAGGGCAGGGGGGTCGGCGCGCGGAAGGGGAGAGCGAGGAGAGAGAGAGGAACGCACGAGGTACTGCAGCTGCTCTTCGCTGTACCCTTCGCGGGCTTTCAGGTCCTGCGCGTTAAGTCGAAGGAGGCGGAGAGCGAAAGCGCCGAGCGAAAGGAGCCAGTCAGTTCCCGCCCAACCCGTCTTTCGAGCTGCAGGACAAAGGCAAACGCACCTGCAGCATCTTCTCGGCATCGGCAAAGTCTCCGTCCTTGCCTGCCCTGCGCTCGGCGGCGCGGTCGCGGTACGCTTCGCCGTCTGGGCCCTTCTTGGGCGGGCGAGGCTTGGTCTTGCGGGGTGCAAAGTCGGTGGCCTTGCCCGATGGAGCGCTATGAGTGTGTTGTGCGTGAGCAGATGGCCCAGGAAGGAGTGGAAGAGCGGGAGAGCGGGACTTGCGATGGGAGCGAGCGCTTGGGCGGGGGAGCGCCGAAGCGTGCGCGCGGGGTCGAGGACGACGCGGCTGCTGCTCCCGGGGTTGCAAGAAGCTGCCTGAACGCGTCCTGGTCCATCCTGGCACGAGGAGCGGGTCTCGGTTGAGCGAGAGCCGCTCGTCGTCGGAGGGTTGGCTCCACTTTCACCGCCGCGTTCCTCCCGAGCAGCACAGATGGTCAGTCTAGTTCCTGGAGAGCTCTCCGTTGATCTTCACTGACTCGGTCCCGCTCGTCGCGCAGGACAAGATCCGCGAGGTGCGCCCCGCTCGCCCCCTCTCCTCGCGCGCGCTCCACACGCTCATCCGTGCCGGCTCTCGCCCCTGCAGCGCCTGACGTCCCTCCGCGCCGAGGCAGACGCCGCCATTGCCCGTGCCGAGTCGTGAGTCTTGCTTCCGCCGCCGTGTGCCGACCAGGAGACGCCGTCGAGTCGCGTCACCCTTCACCTCTCCTCCGATGAACACGAACTCCCTCCTCGCTGGCCAGTACGGCGATGAACAGGAGGGCACTCACCACCGTTGAGGACGAGCGCTGATGTGCCCATCCCGCCGCGCGCAGTGCCGAGGACAAGGTCAAGCGGCTCGAACTCGACGTCCTGCAGAAGGAGCAGGAGATCTCGTCGCTGCAGCACAAGAACTCGACCCTCGAGGGCGAGCTCGAGCGCGCCGAGGCCAAGATCGCCGAGTCCAAGGGCGCAAAGGAGGACCAGGAGAGCCACCGTACCGCCAACGAGACGCTCACCCGCAAGGTCGAGCTCCTCGAGAGCGAGCTCGACAACGCCGAGAAGCAGCTCAAGGAAACGTCCGACAAGTACGCTTTCTCCTCTCGCTTCCTCCATCGTGTGGATTCCTACTGACGCGCGCGGCGCCCACAGGCTGCGCCAGACGGACATCAAGGCGGAGCACTTTGAGCGCGCGGTCTCGCGCATCGAGCAGGAGCGGGACTCGTGGGAGAAGAAGTACGAGGAGGCTGTCGAGAAGTACAACAAGAGCAAGGCCGAGCTCGACGAGGTCTGCCCCCCCTTGCCCTTCCTCCTCTCCCTGCTCGTGGCTCACGTTCAACCCTCGCGACAGCTCGCCCGCGCGATGGAGGACATCTAAGCGCTCTTCGATTCCCCGCATCTCTTCCTTCTGTCGTTATCCGCTGTTCTCCCCTCGCCGTCCGCCACCTACCCGCTTCAGTTGCAGCTGCACCTCCTTCCCGCCCCTCATCCCCCCTGCAGGCGCTTTCACCCTTCCCAGCCCGCTCGGCCGTGTAACCCGACCCGACATCGCAGTGCGCTTCCATCTTGGTCGCGACGAGAGAGCGGAAGTGCACCTCTTCAAGCGCTACGCGTTTGCGGGTGAATTCGACGATTACGCGTTAGCCCAGCGGGAGGCACGCTGCTCCTTCTCTGTGCAGAGACCAAAGCGTTGGGGAGGAAAGGCGAAGTCTAGAGCACAACAGGTATACCACCCACCAAAACGAACGAAGGGGAGAGCGAAGACGGGGGACTACCGGTTTGAGAGGAAGTTCTGCGTGAGCTTGGCGCTCGCGCTCCCCAAGACGTCGTCGATGTACCCTGTCCGGACGGCGAGCGCGTACCCGCTTGCGATCGCCGCGAGGGCGATGGACCAACGGAGGGCGTGGACGAAATCTGCCCCGTGCGCGCGCGTCAGTACAGGTTGATCGGGCAGAAAGGGAGAGAGGAGGGGGACGCACCGCCGATGCCAAACTCGACCTTCTCGCCCTTGCTCCACTTGTCCCACGTAGCCTCGACCTTGTGCTCCTTGAGGAGGTCCATCCGGGCGTGGTACGTCAGGACCTTCTGTGTCGGAAGGTGGTACACCACGACGTTGGGCACGCCGAGGACGGTCCACTTGTCCGCGAGGTACACGCGCGAATACGGCCGGAGGTACAGCGCGCCGCTCGGATCCGAGGCGTGCACCTCCTCCTCGAGGTCGGGGTCGCCAGCGAGGAGGAACGGCTCGAGCGGCGCCGAGGCTGGCTGCTCGGGGGAGGAAGAGGGGTCGTCCTCTGGCGTCGACATGTTGGAGCCGTCGTTCCACCTGCGCGCGCGCGCGCCGGGAAAGCGGGGTCAGCGGAGGGGATCGAGGGGAGGAAGGAGGACGACGCACTCCATCGCGAGCCAGGGCTTGCCGCGGGTGTTGGCCTCGTACGCGGCCTCGGACTGGTCGACCGAGACGTACACGACCTTGCACCGGTGCGGGTGCCGCCGCGCAAACGCGCCGACGAGGTCGAACGGCTCGCGCGATGAGTTGCGCCAGGTCGCGCTGCGGACGGTTGCGGGTCGGTAAGCGCTCGCGAGGGAGAGCGGGGAGAGGACGCACGCGAAGAAGAAGAGGACGACCTTTGCGTCGCGGAACTCGCGGTCGAGGTCGACGTCCTTGCCGTGCGGGTCGCGGAGGCGCAGGCGGCGGATGAGCGGGTCGGGATGAGCGTAGCGCTCTTTGGGCGGGAGGTAGGGCATTGCGCTGCCTTGCTTGAGGCTGGAGCGGCGGCGCTTGTTGGCGGGGCGGGGCGACGGCGCCGACTCGGAGGCTGGCGGTGCAGGCGCGTCGTCGAACGAGACGGTCTTCTGCGACGGCGAGGTCGGTGTCTGCGAAGAGCTGGGCAACGGGGGCTGCAGCGAGTCTGCCATCGTCCTTCGGCGCTCGTCGCTCGAGTCGACTCGCGTGAGTAAGCACGACGAGTCCGACCGCGACTCCGCGCGACGACGCCGACCGCCGAGACGGCCCCTCTCGCTCCGTCTCTGCCGTGCCGCGTGCTCCGGTGCAGTCAGAAGAGTGGGAAGTCTCCCACTGAAGCACGTCGAAGACGCGCAACCCTCCGCCGAGGTCGCCGGGACGCGTAACCTCTCCTCTCGCATCCGGAGCAGATACGGCCTGCGCTCTTCCCGTCTGCCCGCTGGAGCTGCTTGGACTGCACGACAATCGGGCTGCAGTGCATGCGGACGCTCTCCAGTCGAGATTCCCACTAGCCTACCCGTTGCTTGCCTGGCACCCGATCCAGCTCTCTTCGCAACCGCCCCGTCCAGCCACCCCGCGACGTGTCCTGCGTGCCCGTCGAGTCTCACCTTGCAGCCCCTGACGAGCTCTAGCGCGAGGCTAACTTACCGGCTTGCTCTCCGCCCTGCGCGCCATCTCGAGCCTCGTCTGCTCCCCCACTCACCTCGTTGTCTCCCGCTCTTCTCCTTCTCTACAGCATTCGCGCCTGGGGTGCCTGCTAGCGCTCTTACCGCTCGCACCTGCCCAGCCCTGCACTGCGCACACTGGCTCACACAGCTCTTCACCTCCCTCCTTCCTCCCCCACATCCCTAACCACCCGAATCCCCCTCTTCCCGCGCCCGCCTCCTCCTGCAAGCATGGCGCACTCTCCCTCAACCGCTTCCCTCTCCTCGCTCGTCACCGCCCTCTCAGAAGCGGACGAGACCGCCAAGTCCGCCCGCCTGCTCTTCTCCCCAAAGTCGGCGCGCACGAGCGGGACAGGCGCGACAGGGTCGACCGAGCCGCCGGGCGCGGCGACGCGCTCATTGATTGCATCGGCGAATGGGCGCACGGCGGAGGAAATGGAGGAAGGGGAGGACGCAGAGGTGCGCCCTGCTGGGGAGAAGCGGGACGACCTCCGCCATGCGCTGCTGGGGTCGCCGCGGTCGCGCTCGTCGGGCGAGACGGGATGGACGCACCTCAGCGCGGTCGAGCGTTCGCGCGAGGAAGGACCGGTGGAGCGGATGATGGCGCATCTCCCGACGCCAGAACCGGAGGAACCGCTGCGCCCTTCTGCTGCTGCTGCGGTCGCCGAGCGAACGCCCTCGCACAAGGAGGAGCGCTGCGAACCCGCTGTATACATCAAGTGCGAGTCCGATGATGGCCTCTCCGCATCTGCGCTTCTCGCGTACCCGACCTCGCCTTCTTTTCACTCGTCCGCCTTACGCGACCCCGCCTCGCCCCCGCCCGACACCCTCACCGACAGCCAAGAGGATGTGTTGCTCGCGCAGAGTGTAACGAGGAGCCAGAGCGACTTCTCGCACTGGCTGGAGGAGACGCTCCGCCTTGCGAGGGGGGACGGATCGTCTACCGTGCGTCCGCCTCTCCCGCCTTTCTTCGGGGGGCCCGCTGACGGGTGACGTGGAGGCACAGGTCGAGTCCGACGATGCCCTCTCGTCCATCATCGAAGCGACGCGGCATGCGCAGCTTGGCTGGGCGGCTGGCGCGGGCATGGCGCCGAGCGAGGCGGGTGACGAGAGCGACGGGGAGCTGGCGGAACTGCCGGAAGAAGACTGGACCCTGAGCACGGTCAGGACGAGAGAGACGGAGGCTGTGGTTGAGGCCGATTTTGAGGCGAGCAAGGACGATGTCAGGGTCCCGGTGGTTCAGGAAAAGGAGGAGGCTCAGAAGGCTGCGACGTGCGTCCCGCACTTTCCCTCTTTCCTTTAACCGCGTTGACATGCATACCAGTTGTTCCGCCACCCACTTGACCTCCCGCCCCCGGTCCTCTCGTGGCTGGAAGGTGCTCTCTCTGGCCCTCGCCGCCGCCCTCACCTACTCGCTCAGGCAGCAGGCAGCGCTTGCCACGGCGGTCAAGGTGCAGCCTCAGCCGACGCGCGCGCTGCACTTTGTCCCGCTCAACGAGACAGCCAAAGTCAGCCACTTTGCAACGCCTATCCCTGTTGGCTCGGCGCTCTCCCTCCCCGTTTGCGCCCTCTTCCTCACCCTCGTCGCAGGCGTCTCCACCTCGGCCCCGCTCCTCCGCCGTCTTCGCGCCGAAGCTGCCTCCCGTCCGCGCTGCAGCGCGCGCTCCCGCTCATCGACCCCGCCTGCGGCATTCTCCCGCGCGACCTCCCCGCTCCTCGAGCTCAACGGCGACGCGCTCCTTACAGCGCGCGAGCTCCTCCCGCGTGGCATCGAGCAATATGCCGCGCGCCGACTCCCCGCTGCAGCCGCGACCTTCGGCGCGATCGTCGCGCTCCCGTGCGCGTCGGCGGACAAGGCGCTCGCGAGCGAGTGGCTCGGGCGCGCGCTGTACCGCCTCGCCCGCGCAGACGGTAACGATCGCGCGAGGTTGGAGGCGTCCGCGAGCGCATTCGATCGCGCGATCAGGCTGGACGGCGCACGGGCGTCGCCCCGCGCGAGTCTCGGGAGGGTCAAGTACCGCCTCGGCGAGTACGACAACGCGGTGTTGGCGCTTCGTGCAGCGTTGAAGCGCGACGACGAACTTCCATTCGCGCACGAGTTCCTCGCCAAGGCGCTCGCGAAGGTCGTGCCTCGTCCGGCGGGCGCCGCGCAGCAGATCGAGGCGCACCTGCGGCGAGCGGTGGAGCTTGACCCGCACAGCTACACGGCGCTCGCCTTCCTCGGCGAATTCATCCACCTCTCCTCCGGTAGCGCGCGCCTTGCCGAAGCGCGCGCGTATCTCAAGCGTGCAGTCGCGCTTCGGGACGACTACCCCGCTGCGCACGTCCGCCTCGCGTGTATCGCAAACGAGGCGCTCGACGCGCCCGCCGCGGCAACGCACTACGCCGCCGTTGTGCGCACGCGGTACACGGGCCTGCGGGACGAACAGGCCATGCCTGCGAGCGAGCGCGCCTGCGAGGGCTCCGCGCCGTTCCTCGCTTGGGCATTCGTCACGGCCCGCCGCTCGGCCGAGCGGCGCGCGGTCCTCGAGCGCGCGGCGAAGGAGCACCCGAACGACGGCCTCGTCGCGCTGCTGCTCGCGATTGAAGAAGCTCCCGTGCCGCGCTCGCCCCGCGCGCGTGCTCTGGTCCCGCAAGCCCTCGAGGACCGCGAGTCCGCGCTGGCGCGGCAGTGCGCGCGCTTCTCCCTCGACGAGGACCTCCCCGCGCACGGGCTGTGGGCGCTCGCGTTGCTTGCACTGGGGCGGTGGGCGGACGCGCAGGCCGTGTACGAGCGGTTTTGGGCGGCGGTGGCGGCGAGGCGGAGGGTGGGGACAGAGGACCGCCAGATCGCGTTCCTTGCGATGGCGTTCTACGAGGTCAAAGGGGCGGCTGAGCGCGCTGGTGCGCCTACGAAGCAGGAGAAGGGGAGGAAGGCGACGACGCCGAAGAGGGCAGTGAGGGCGGTCAAGCGCGAGGAGGGCGCTACGGTGGAGCCGGAGCTTGCCGACGGGGCCAAAGCGGCAACTCCGCTGAGGAGGAGTCCGAGGAAGCACGCTGTCCAGGTCAAGGCGTGAGGACGGGTTTGGGAAGGTTGCCGGGAAACCTGTATTTCGTGACATTCTGCATCGTTCGTGGATTCCTCCGGCTCCACTCGCAAAGACTATCTCAACGCTTTGTCTCATCCAGGAAGCAGGGCGCAGGATGCCGTTTGCGAGAACGCCTCTGCGCGAGGTTCGCGACTCAGGCTGCCGCCATCTCCTTTCGCCTCACCGACTGTCCCGCTCGACGCGCTCTGCTGCTCGCGCAGCATGGCAGAAACTCGCAGCTCGCACCGGGCAGACTCGCCTGAACGCCCGCTCAAGTCTCCCCGTCGGGTGTCGGCGTCCATCCCCATCGCGTCGCCCGCACCTCTCGCTTCGGCACACGCCGGGATGGCCGGCAAGGGCGCGTACGAAGACCGGATAGGCCCAGGGAAGAGCAGGTGCGCTCCTTCGCGCCGCTCCCTCCGCACGGACCGGCTGGCGCGCCCACCGTCGCCGTCGGTCAACCTCGCGTCTCGCTCGCCTCGCTGATCTCGCATGCGCTTTGCAGCAACGGCAGCACGACGGCAGCGTATCCAGAGCTGCAGCGAACCCCCCTCACTGCCTCGGCAAGCGCGAACGCCCTCACCGTTCCCTCGACCCCACCCTCCTCGGCACCCCTTCACTCCTCGACCTCCCCCGCAAGCGACCTGGCCTCGCGCCTCGCCAACTTCTCTTTGCGCGAGTCGCCGGACGCGTCCCTCTCGCCTGACGCGCGCGCAACACCCTTCCTCCTCGACTCGCCCACCGCGCCGCGACGGATTCTGGCGGAGCTTGCGCCTGGAGCAGCAGAGTCCGCGCTCGGCATGGTACTCGGCGACGAGGTACTGCCCGTCGGAGGCGAGCAGGCCAGCGGGCTCGTCGGCGGAAGCAGCGAGGCGCCCGCGCTGCCGCTCGAGCAGACCGCAATGGAGGCCGCGCCGCCGCCTGCGGTCCTCGACGAGCTCGCGATCCTCGCTGTCTCTTCGAGCGTAACCGAGCTGCTAATGGGTGTTCAGGACTTGAATACGCTCCTCTTTGAGATTCAGGAGCTGCGGCACGCGACGTCCGCTCCGCCCGGCGCAAGCGCAGCGGCGGACCCGCAGTCGACGCCGCGGCCAGCGGCGAACGGAATCGAGGGTGCTGGACAAGTCGCGCCAAGCCCAGTGAGCGAGGTGGACGTTGCGCTGATGCGGCTTGACGCGAAGCTGGAGGAGGTCCGCCAGGTGCGTCCCTCCGCTCACTTCCTTTGTGTGCTTGAGCAACGCAGGGCGCAACATAACTCACATCCCTTGTTGCACACGCAGGAGTTCGCCACAGTTGAGACGCAAGTCCAGCCGCTGCTCCCCTCGAATGCGCTGGACGAGCGCGGCGAGCTCCGGTTTCTCCGGCAGAAATGGGCAGACGCGGCTACCGAATGGGAGACAGTGCAGAAGGATGCGGACATGCTCGGTGACGAGCTCAAAGAGGACAAGTGGCTCACAGTCGCGCGCACCGTCTCGGGCCAGGCGTCCGACATGATGCGCTCGCTCGACAAGGTGGTCGTCCAGAGTCAGCAGTTCATTTCGGACGTGCGGCGCTACGGGCGCGCCTCCGGCCCCACCGCAACTCCCGGCCTCCCTCGCTCGCCCTCCGCCCCTGCCTACCTCGCCAGCGCGCCGACCTCGCTCGCACTCGACACGGTCAAGGCGCAGCATCTGCTCGCATCTATGACCGAGCTGCACCGCAGCCTGCACGCCAAAACCAAGTACTACTATCCCGCCTGCGCCCGCGTCCTCGCCATCCTTCAGAAGGGCATCGCCGACCGCAGCACCAAAAACGGCGAGGTGCTGCGACGGTTCGGCGATATGAAGGCGCAGTGGAAGAGCCTGCAGGAGCGCGTCCAGCTCGTCGAGCACGACCTGCGCATGACGGAGCGCCTGCTCGCGGACGCGGCGGCTGCGGGACGTTCGAGCGAGTTCGGCAGCACGCTCACCCCGCCGCGGGACGCGAGCACGCCCGGCCGCACCTCGCCGCTGCGCCGCTCGCCGAGTGCGTTTGGATCGCTCTCGCTGGGTCCGCCGCCGGTCGGCACGCCCGTGCGCGGCGGCTCGCTCAAGCCGTCCGCGTCCTCCCCCTCCGTCGCAACCCTCGGCACCGTCTCCTCCCCTGACAAACCCCTCCGCTTCTCGATCTCGTCCTCCTCCCGCCCAACTCCGCCGCGACCGCCAAAGAGCCTCAAGCGGCTCGTCAGTGACTCGCAGGCCACCCCGCACACCGGCCTGACTCCACCACGCGCTCCGTTTACGCTCAGCCACCGCCGTAGCGCATCTGCCATGTCTTCCTCGTACGCCGGCGGCCTCAGTAGCTCCGTTGGATCGGCGTACAGTGCGCGTACGGGCTATCAGAGCCGTCGCCCCGTTTCGCCGACACCAAGCGCGGTGCTCGAGAGCCGCCCGCGGTGGAACGCCTCGGCTGCCGCCAAGCCGAGCGAGGAGCGCGAGGTGCTCAGCTCGGCGGCACTCGCCTCGTCGACAAAGGCGCGCTCAGGGCGCATGTCCGCAGCAGGGCTGCAGCGCCCTTCGTCGCGCCTCTCGCTCGCTCCAAGCATGTCGCGCTCGTACGGCCCGGGTGGGAGCGGTATGCGCCCCGTGTCGCCGGCGTTCTCAGACGCCTCGTCCGTCGCGTACCGCGAGCGGCCCGAAACGCCGAGCAAGATCCCGCGGCCGTCGTCCGTCATGCGCAGGCAAAGCGATGCATTCGGGTTCGACGTCCCCGACGCGTCCGTTCTTCGCCGGGCGGTCTCGCCGACGCCGAGCGCGAGCGCAAGTCGCCCGCCCCTCTCGGCGTCCAGCAGACTCAGCCGCTCGATGGGCCCGCCAGGCTCCCGCACGCGCGCACCGACAGCAGGAAGCAGCAAGGGCCCGTCACGCCCGACCAGCCCCGCCCCCTCCGCCACCTCCTCGTCGTACTATCGCATGCAAACGCCCGAGCCGAGTCTCATGGCGCAGGCGCAGCGCCTCGCAGGCGTGCGTGCCCCGCCGTCCGCCTCGCGCCCGCCGCCCGTGCCGCGCGTACCCTCGGGCTATAGGCAGGACGCGCAGGCGTCTCCGCGCGGCGCCTCAAGCAGCAGCTCGTCACGCCCCTCCATCTCGCGCCCGCCGTCGTCGCTCGCGTCGTACCGTCTCGACCACCGCTCGACGACACCCCTTCCGCTGAGCGAGCCCGGCGCGTACGTCCCGAACGCGAAGGATCCGCTCGACGTCGCCGTTGCAGGGATTGTTAACGCGCTCCCGCTCCTCCTGCGTGTCACGCGCGTCGACCCGCCTCTCTCGCCACACGCAACCGTCGAGGTGTACTCGGCGCGGTATAGCTTTGGCCTGCCGAGCAGGCCGATGGACGACCAGCGCAAGGCCGCCATGTGCAAGCTTGTTGACCGGGTCGGACCTCGCGCGAAGAAGGGCGAGAAGAAGGTGCTGGTGCGGGTTGGCGGCGGGTGGCAGGACCTCGAGACGTACACCCTCGGGCTGATGGCGTGCAGCGTCTAGCGCTTTTGTAGCGAGTTCGTCCTCCGTTCGTTGTTGTAGCTCAATTCGTTGCCGCTTGCTCTCGTCGCGTACGCGCAGAGCGTCCTTTCGCCAACTCATCGACTCGTAGATAGAGCGCATGGCACGGTGGCCAGAAAGTGCACCGGCAAGAGTGAGCAACCATTGTGATGAGCTTGACGCAGCACGATCTCGGTTCGCGCGCTCTCCTCCTCCCGCTCGCATACAGGCAACGAGCCCAGTGCACCTCTGCACCCTCCATCCTACTCAGACAGCCCCGCGCTGTACTCGACCGCGTACCCGTCCCTGCGCTGCAGCTCCGCCGAGCCAGCCTGTGCCTCCTTGTCTGCCTTGTCCTTCTGCTCACCGCACCATTCGTCGAGCCAGCGGAAGACCTCCTCGCTCCACTTCTTGCTGTTCTGCGGCTTGAGGACCCACTGCGTGCACGGGGACGAGGAGGGAGGTGAGCGGAGAAGAAGAGGAAGATGGAGATGGAGAGGGAGGAACGGACGTGGTTCTCCGACGGGAAGATGAGCAGGCGGCTGGGGACGCCGAGGCGCTGGAGGCTGAGAGCGATGCACGACGTCAGCTCATAGCTCACACTATCCCAGGGTGGTCGGGGCGTACGTGTTGAACACACTCAGCCCCTCGCTCTCGACAAGGCGGTAGTCTTTCGAGCCGTCTGTGCACGGCTTCCCCGTCAGCAAGGCATCCTTTCGGGAGCGAGAGCAGATAAACCGACGCACGGATGACGAGCTGCGGCGTCTTCCAGCGCTTGATGTGGTTGTGCGGCGACCAGCGCGCGTACTTCTCCGGAACCTCCCACGGGTTCCCGCCGAACTCGCGCGTCGGGAAGTAGCTGCGTACAGCGGGAGCGTCAGTCTCGGCTGCTGGACTGGTAGGGCAAAAAAGGGAAAGGAAAGAAAGGGCCAACGCACAGTTCCTCGGTTGCGAACCAAGTGTTGGCGGTGTTGAACACGCCGTCATGGCAAACGAGGCACTTGAACCCGAGTTGATCGTTGTGACCCTGCACCCAGTTGGCCATGTACCCGCCGTAGCTCGCGCCGCAGCCGCCCTACGTGCGACCCTCGTTAGCACGTGCACCAAAGAACGAAGCACTGGAGTCGTACCATTCGCTCGGGGTCAATCTCCGGGTAGGCGTCCTTGACGAACTGCATGCCCGCGACAATGTCGCGGAAAGGCGCGCCGCCCCAGTCCTCCTTGATGGCGTCGCAGAAGGCCTGCCCGAACCCAGTCGAGCCGGTTCGGTTGATCGCGACGGTGACTGCATACACGTGTCAGCGTGCGCATGAAAAGGTATAAGGAAGAGCCAACTGTAGCCGTGGCCGGTCCAGGCGTTTGGGTTCCCTGCGGAAGAGCGGGTCAGGTCCGACGAAAAGATCTGGAAAAGATTGCCCGACGTACAGCGCGTCGACCAACCGTCGTTCCACGCCGACTGCGGCCCGCCGTGGAAGAGGCTGACGACCGGCCACTTCTTGCCCTTGAGCTGCGGGTCAACCTCCGTGCCGTTCTTGCGCGCGAGGCGTGCCTTCTCCGCCTCGGGCGGGAAGCAGATCCATCCATGTACGGGCTGGCCCTTATCGCCGGGGAACCAGAACTCCTCGCCGCAGGAGAGGGCCTTGCGGGAGCGGAGCCCCTTCGTGAGCGATGCGAGCGGGTGGAGCGAGACGATCGGGTTGGGCGCGGGCGGGGTGGCGGGCTTGATGCCCACAAGGGAGAGCTGGTTGGGCCCCGTGAGGCTGTTCCACGTGAGGAGAAGGGCGTTGTCCGCGAGCGGGCGGACGGCCGACGCCGAGTGCTCCGTCGTGAGCGCGACGGGCGCAGGCGTCTTCTCCTTGAGCGCGTCGGCCGGCCCGTCAGCCAAGGGGACGGGCACGTCGAGCTGGAAGACCTTGAAGTGCCCTTGATCCTCCGCCTCAAGGAACAGCTTGTCGCCGCTCGGCGCCCAGACGATGCTCCCGGGGCTGCGGTCCCAGTCCTCCGAAGCACCCCAACGCACGCCCGACTCGATCTCAAAGATCATGACGCGGTTGCGGTCCGCCTCGTACCCGTCCTCGCGCATCTCAAGCCACGCAGCGCGCTTCCCGTCCGGCGAGAGGACAGGGGACGAGCACGCGCCCTGCGTCCCGACCGTTAGAGCGCGAGGCTTCGCGTCGGCGGGCGTACGCGGCGCGAGCGGGACGAGGTACACCTGCGTGCGGGTGTGCCACGCGGGATTGACATGCGGGTCCTTTGCGTGGAAGAGGAGGTGCGTTGAGGAGAAGGAGTAGTCGGACGCGCCGCCGAATGGGCCGACGGGGCATTCCTGTGAGCGAATACGCGCATCAGCATCGCTCCGAAAATGCTCAAGACAAAAGACACACGAGCTTGGTGCCTGCGAGCAGGCTATATACCTTTGGCTGCGCCGACTGCACGCCCGCTTCATCCACCTGCTCGACCTGGATGGCCCAACGCCTCGCTGCATCCTTGCGCGGCGTCACGGGCTTCTCAACAAGCTCGAACTCTTCGAGCGAACCGTCTGAGTCGTTGTCCGCTGCGACGGTCGCTGTTGAGGGCGCGGCGAGCTCGTCCTGCGCACGGACGAGGCGGACAAAGTGGATCTGCTTCTTCTGGCCGGCGGTGGGCGCCCACTCGTCCCAATGGCGGACGAAGAGCTCGTCGTAGACCTTAATGTCTGAGCCGGCGGCCTTGCGCTCTTCCTCCTGGTCGTGCTTCTTGACGTTCCAGACATTGCCATCCGGGTAGACGGCAGCGCTGAAGGCGAGGACCGCCTCATCGGCATTGTGCTTCGAGGGTGGGACGTGGCGAATTGTGAGGTCGGAGATGCTGCGGGAGGCAAGAGCGTAAGGACCGGAAGCACGACGAGCGGCGGGAGCAGCGGAAGGGAACCTACGGAACCGGGAGCGTTCCGACAAGGTACTGGTCGCCTCCGCCGACGTCCTTAGCCCATACCTCGGTGCCCTCGCCCCCGTCCATGCCCGCCCAGGCGGCGCGGCGCTTCCTGAACGCCTCGTCGCTCATGTCTACAGGGTGATCGACGCGCTCGCCTTCACCATCCTGCGCGGCGACCTCGCCAGTAGGCACGACCGGCCGGAGGAATGCGACGGTGCGGTCGTCGAGCCATGCGGCCTCGAGCGAGGCGAGGCCGGGGAGGAGCCTGCGCGGATCGGGAGTCCCCGTGAAGTCGTCGGCGGCAGTGGCAGCCCCGTGCTTGCCTGGGGCGAGGTCGACGAGATAGATGGATCGTTCAGTGCGACCCTTGCCGTCTGCAGCGTCGAAGTCGAAGGTCGAGACGGGCCAGAGAGCGAGCGTCCCGGCGGGATTGGGCTGGGCGGCACCCGGGCGCGGGAGGGAGAGGATGTCCTCCGGGGTGATGTTCTGGCCGTCGGAAATCTCGGGCAACATCTCGTCGCTGTCACTCGCTGCTGAGGAGAGGGAGGGGCAGGGCGTCGGCCAAAGTGGGGGTCTCGGGAGGACCGCGTGGACGAGCGAACACGGGCTGGGAGCGGCCGTGCGCGAGTGAGCCAAGCTGAGTACGTGTGCAGAGTGCTCTGAGCAGCTGCACGGTCCCGTCAAGCAAGTCGAGCGCTGATGCCGAGTCCCATCAGCTCTCGCTCGCGTGCGGCGTCCCTCTCCTCCCGTTTCCGCTCGTGCCGCCGTTCCATGTTCGAGGCTCACCCAAAGACTCATCAAAGCCATACCACATGCCCTGCACTGCCTCGCGCTTGCTTTGGCATGACTCCATCTCACCCGCGCCGGCCGCTCGCTCCGTATCTCGATCAGCTCGCTGCCCTCCCCGCTTTCCTGTTGCCGCCTGGCGCGACCCCGAGCCAAGCCTTTCTCCCGGCCTCTGTTGCCGCTCTCGCCGCGGCGGTCCTTCGGAATCCCAGAGATAGCGCGTTTCCTTTGGTGCGAATCTCTCCTCGGGACCGTCGGCACTGCTTGTCAGACTTGTCCTGCTTCTTGCTCTCCGCTCCACCACTCCTTCACACTCGTTCTAGATACCCCTCATGTTCATCAAGGCCTCGCTCGCGGCCGCCGCCGCCGCCTCTCTCCTCGGCTCTGCTGCCGCCGCTCCTCTCCTCACCGTGCGTACATGCCGCCCGCCCTTATCGCCGCCTTCGACGACGCTGACGCTTTTCGTACCTGCAATAGCCCTCCCAGCTGGAGAAGCGGGACCCTGTCTACACTCCCGAGTTCAACATCACCTACTCGAGCAACTTCACCGAGGGCCTCCCCAAGACGCTTATCATGGCGACGGGCGGCACGATCGCCGGCTCGTCGGCATCAGCAACTGACTCGACCAACTACCGCGCCGGCTCCATCGGCGTGGCCGCGCTCGTCGAGGCCGTCCCGCAGCTTCTCAAGTCCGTCCCGCCCGTTCTCTCCTTGGACGCAGCCGCTGATCGTCGGGATGTACACGCTCGCAGTGTTTCGAACATTGACGGCATGCAGGTGTCGAACGTGGGCTCGGGCTCGATCAGCGACGAGATTGTCATCACGATCTCAAAGCTCGCCAACAAGGCGCTCTGCAGTGAAAACGCGCCGTACGACGCGGTGTAAGTCAGCTTTCTGTGCCCGAGCGCTCGTCAAATATGCAGCCCATAGAGCATGCTCGCTGACCTTTTTCTTACCCATCACCATTTCTTCTGGCCTTGCCTTCTTTCGCCTGTTCCAGTGTTGTCACCCACGGTGAGCTCGCTTCCGCCAATGCCTGTTAGACTGCCTCCTGACACTGCCTGCTCTTTGCCAGGCACCGACACCCTCGAGGAAACTGCCTTCACGCTCGATGCGACCCTTGCCTGCAACAAGACCCTCGTCGTTGTCGGCGCCATGCGCCCGGCTACTGCCATCAGTGCTGACGGTCCCGTACGTCGTTGGATTTGCTCTACCGTGCAACAATAGACTGACCATGCCTTGATCCCCGCAGGCCAACCTCCTCGAGGCGGTCACCACTGCTATCTCGCCGGCCTCGCACGGGCGCGGCGTGCTCATCACGCTCAATGACCGCATTTGCCAGGTCCGCGACACTCTCTTATTTCGAAGGACCGCGCTGACCCGCTCCCTCCTTGACCGTAGGCCTACTACTGCGCCAAGACGCACGCCAATGCGCTCGACACCTTCAAGGCTTACGAGCAGGGCTTTGTCGGCGGCCTCCTCTCGACCAAGCCCTTCTTCTACTACCCGCCGTCGCAGCCCGCGTTCAAGACGATCTACGACATTACAAACGTTACCGAGTTCCCGCGCGTCGACATCCTCTACTCGCACCAGGAGGCAACGTTCGACGGCGTCAACGCGAGCGTCGCCAACGGTGCCAAGGGCTTTGTCGGTGCGGGTGTGTTGCGCTCTCCCGTTTGAAGCAAGATGCAGCCGCCGCGCTTCCTCCTCCCGCGCAACCCGGATTGACCTTCTCAACCTGCCCCTTCTGCTCCTTCCGCAGGCACCGGCGCGGGTAGCCTCAGCCCGTTCGCGCGCGCGAACCTCCAGTACGTGATGAGCCAGGGTATCCCTGTCGTTGCCTCGACCAAGATCAACAACGGTGCGCCTGCGTTCCCCCCTCCCCCCCCCACCCCGCCCCACCCCCCCTCTCGTCTTTTCCCCGCATGCGCTGACTACCCAACGGCCGCCCGGGCGACTCTTGGCACGCGCAGGCGCCGTCGTCCCCTCCGAGACCCCGTCCGAGGGCAGCTACATCTCGTCTGCGTTCCTCAACCCGGTCAAGTCGCGCCGGCTCCTGCAGGTCCGTTTCACACCTTTCCCCTCTCCCCTCTCCCCTCTTCCTCTTTGCAGCACGCGCTGACTGGCGGACGCCCCCCCCCCCCTCCCGGCCACAGATCCTCCTCGCGCTCGGCAAGTCGGCGGACGAGATCCGCGAGGCGTTCGAGGCGCCGCTGAGGGAGTACCTCTACTAGACGCGTCCACCGCTCCCCCCCCCCTCCTCCCCTCACATTCGATCCTCCGTTATCCCCGCTCCGTCCGGGCTCAGCCACCCACGTCGCTTTCCTCTTATTCCCCCGGGCTCTCGGTAAAGTGTGGGCCAGAACGCTGTGCGCCCTCGAAGGCAGCACGCGCGTGCACTGCAAAAAAGTAACGTGCTTCTGGTCGTCTCGGCAGTCCACACCTCGGCGAGACAGCGCGGAACCCGCTCCCCCCAAGCCCGGTCCGGCCCTAACTACAGCGCGAGCTTGAATGCCCCCTCGCCCACACCCTGCGCGCCGTGCTCCGCCGCTCTGACCAGCAGCCGGATCTTCTCCTCTGCAGCCCTGGGCGCGTCGAGGCGGAGCTCGTACAGTGTGCAGAGGTTGAACAGGAGCGCGGGGGTGTTGTAGCCCTCGCGCGGGTGGGAGGAGAGGACGGAGGTGAGGAGAGAGAGGGCCTGCGTGAGGTGGGGAGACCTTAGCGGAGAGGCGGGGAGATACGAGAGAGAGAGAGGGGGGACGGACAGCGTCGAGTTGCGCGGTGTAGAGAAGGACGACGGCGAGGTTTACTTGCAACTGCACACGAGCGCCGTCAGCCTCAGTAAGCGATCACGGGGAGAGCGACCGCGCACCTCCAAGTCCTCCGGATCCGCCTCGACAAGCCCTCTCAGCTCTGCCTCCGCCTCGCGCCACTCTGCCCGGGCCACAAGCTCAAGCAGGCGCGCCTTGCGTGCGCCCATGCCCGTGGAGGCGGCCGTCGCGGGCGCGAGAGCAGCGATGTCCCCCGTCGCGTAATGGTGCCGTGCGAGGGCGGCGAGGAGCGCGGCGGTCGAGTCTGTCGAGGAGACCAGGAGGGCGCGCTGCGCGGTGGTGGCCTGTCGCATGCGGTATGAGCTTCGCTGGGGACCGGACAGAAGAACGCACCTTCATCTCCGCCAGCATCCCGCTGAGCACGCCCGCAACCCGCTCCACGCGCTCCCGCCAGTCACGTTCTTCGTCCGACGCTCCCGCCTTCCTAGCGCGCCACATCTCCCCTTTTGCAGCTTGCAGCAGCGCGGCGAGTGCCTCGATCGCGGTGTGCTTGTTTCCCTCGGGAGCGAGCGCAGGCAGCGACGCCTGGAGGAGGTACAGCTCGAACGGGACGGCGGAGTGAAAGGACGGGATGGCCGGCTCGGGCTCGGGGGAGAGGCAAGAGGCCGGCGGGAGGAGAGAAGAGACGGCGGAGAGCTCGGTGGAGAGTTCGGCGAGTAGCCGCAGCCATAGGAGGGCGTGGAAGCGGAGGAGCCAATGCTGCCCGCCCAGACGTCAGCGAACGATGCGGGCATGGTTGAGGGAGCTCACAAGAAGGATGTGCGCAGTCGACTCGGGTGGGGACTGGGTGATCGCGTCGTAGGCGTAGCGGGCGACACCCCGCCAGTCGTGCGTGGAGATGAGCTCATCAAGTGTTCTCCCGCGGTAGTCTCCGCTCAGGTCTCGTCGTGGACGCTGTTCCGGAGGGACGTAGCGCTCGAGGAGGAGCTGGACCGGGTCCGACTACGGGCAGGGACGTCAGCGCGTGTCCGGCGACGCGCGTGCTGCGTGTACGCACTTCTGCAAGCCTGACGAAGAGCCTGCGGTCGGCCAGTCCTGCGATGAAGAGTTCTGGCTCATTGCGCGTGGTCGGGAGAATCGGAGGTGGGGGAGCGGGCGCTGTCTGAGCGGGCAATGGGACGGGTGGGCTGGTCTGTGCCGGAGGCGATGGTCTGGTCGCGAAAGCGGCTTCGCCCTGCAACTGCTGGAGCGACTCGCTGAGGGATGGTCGCAGCTGAGGAGGGGGAGGGGGGCCGTGGGGAAGAGGAGCGGCGCGTGAGGATGGAGGGCTCTGCGCTGGTGCAAGTGGAGCTGGCTGCATCTGCATCGTCTACTGCAGTGCTGTGACAGTCTCTCCAGCTAGTAAAGCGCGACCATACAAAGTCAATCCTTTGCTTTCGTCGAGGTTCAGGGATTCTCCTCCCTCTTGCTCTTCACGCGCTCGGGCTGGGACTCAAGCGAGTTCGTATCTGGTGCTTAGCTCGCTCTGGACCGGCTGAGCACGCGACCGGCGTCTCTAGCGACGCTGCACACCCGGTCCTCCTCTTCATCTCCCCGCACCTCTGTCCTCGGCAGGCGGCAGGCGGCAGGCGATCATGAATACGCAGGGTGTCAACGCGCAGTTCAGGCCGCCGCGCACCACCGGCGCCCGCAACCTCCTGCAGCCCAAGGTGTACAAGCCCATCGACCCGCCCTCCTCGCCTGGCATCCCCTTCTCGGTTCCCGCACAGTATGGTGCAGGCCCTTACGACCGCTACGACCCGATCCAGCCTCAGTACGCCACCGCAACGACCAGTAACTTCTACGGCGCCCCTTCTCGGCAGCAGCCCGCGCACAACAACCGGCGCGACATTCACGGCGGTCCCGGTGGGTATGGGCGAGGCGGACAGGGCTTCAACCCGCCGCGGCGAGATGGCGTCATGCAGCTCCTTGACGATATGGACTACAACATGCACGCCGGCCCCAGCACGAGCACGAGCACGAGCACGAGCACGATGAGCTACCAGGGCGACTTTGGCGCCGACCGCAACAAGCAGGCGGCTCTGCAGCGCTATGGGCGGGGCAAGGAGCGCCGCACGCCGCAGATCGTCATCCAGGACTCGCCGGACAAGTACGAGCGCGCGGTGACCGAGGGGCGTAAGAGGCAGCAGGAGGAGCAGGAGCAGGACACCGAGGCGACGCAGCGCGCGCTCGACGAGAGCGCGCGCCGCGATCGCCAGCGTCGCGAGGAGTTGGTCAACGCGCGCAAGGAGGCAAAGGCAAAAGCCGCGTCTGTCTCGTCAGGCTCCAGTCGAGGTCCGCCGAAGTCCAGGTTGCACGACCTCGCCAAGCAGTCCAAGGCGGCGCCCGCGCCCTCACCCGGCAAGGCCAAGAAGAAGGATCACTCGCCCATGCCAGAGGAGAAGAAGAAGAAGGGGAAGAAGCGCGCCAAGGAAGCCGAGCGAGAGAACAAGCAGCGCGCGCGGGACAAGAAGGGCAAGGGCAGGCAGATGGAGTACGAGTCGGAGATCGAGGACAGGTGCGCTCCCTCTGCCTCCTTCTCTCTCTTGTGTTGCGCTCAAGTACCGTTCGCGCGCAGCGACAACGAGCCCGCGCGCAAGTCGTCCGGTGTCACCTCGACCACCCACCGGCTCTCGAACCTCCGCGGCGACTCCGACGATGACTCGCCTCCCACGCCGGCCGCTTCGACCTCGCCGCTCCAGTACGAAAAGTCGCCCTCGCCGCACGAGGCAATTCCGACGCTCGAGGAAATGATGCGGCAGGAGGCCGAGGCGGACGAGGCGGAGCAGACGGAGGAGCGGAAGCGGAGGAAGGGGAGAGCGCGCGCGCGGGATAGCGTGGTTGGCGACGGGGCGGCGATGGATCTCGACGGAGAGGAATTTGTGAGCAGGAGGGAGGACTCGCCTGATGACCTGCTCGACGAGTACGGTGCGTCTCGCCTCCGCTTTCTCTTCCCCTGTACTTGCTGAGAGCTGACACGGTGAGCTCGCAGAGGACCGCCCCGACTCGGCAACGCTCTGCCCCTTTTGCGACCAGCCGTTCCCGGACCACCCCTCGCGCGAGCTCCTCGCGACGCAGGCCAAGCTGCTGCGGCACCCGCACACGCGCAAGCCGACGCTGCGGAACAAGTTTGCCGTGCGCTTCCCTGACGGCGAACACGTCGTCCGCACGGGCGCGTTCTGCAAGATGCACCACAACGAGCGCACGGTCGTGCCCGAGGGGAGGGCGAGGGGATACCCCGCAAGGATCGCATGGGACGCGTTGCCCAGGTGCGTCTCGCTTCCCTCTGTCCCATGGAAACGCGGGCTGACGTAGTAAGCGCTCGCAGGCGCATCGACCGCGAGCTCGGCCAGCACCTCTCGTCCGTCATCCTCGGCACGACCCCATCGCCGTTCCTTGCCAAAGCGCGCGCGGCGTGGGACGCGGGCGAGTGGAAGAGCGTCCTGAGCGAGTACGGGAGCTTTGACGTCGAGGAACCGGGCTAGTGCGCCCCTTCCCTCCTCGCATCTTCCCCTCTCTCTCGCTGACCACCCCGCACGCGCGACAAGCTACGGCCCGCGCGGCCTCGAACTGATCCAAGCTACGCTCACGGACCTCTTCATCGACTCGGTCCCGCTCATCACCCCGACGCGCATCGCCCCGCTCAGCACCGACTTCTACCTCCGCCGCGTGCTCGTCCCCGAATGCGCCGTCGAGCTCATCCGCCTCGACCTCGGCGGCGACGAAGCCGGCTGCACGCGCGTGCACGCGGAGAAGGTCCACGCCGAAAGCCGCGCGTATGGACGCGCCGTGTTCCCCAACGAGGGCGACGAGATGGAGCGCCGCGAGGCGGCGGAGGAGCGCGAGGCGGAGGAGCGCGGGCGCGCGGGAGGGAAGGACGGTGCGAACAAGGGCAGGAGAAAGAAGCGCGTCGCCGCGAGGCCGCTCTCTTCCTCCTCCCCCTCGCACTCTTCCGACGACGGCGACGACGTCGGTGACATTTCCTCGTCGAGCGACCTCGAGGCCGTCTCCCCCGCGCGCACTCGAGCGCAAAAACCGCAAGCGCTCGCATTTCGCTTGCCAAAGGTGCACGCGGGCGGCGCCGGCGGGGCGCGAGTGCCCAGGGTACACCTCGCGGCGGCGATCTCGTCGGGAGCGTCCTCCTCCTCCGGCGCTGCTGCTGCGCGCGGCTCGACAGGGCACAGCCGCTTGAGCGGAGCGACCGAGATCACGCTACCCTCCTCCTCCTCGTCCTCGTCGTCCTCCTCGAGCGAAGCGGAGATCATTGTGTCGTCGCCGCCGAAAAAGAAGACGAAGAAGCAGGAGCGGCACTCGACGCCCCCGGCGCTTGCTGCGGTGTCGCTCGACGCGCTCTTCGCGGCGCAGAACCGCGCCATCCGCGACAACGGCGGCGGCGGAGGCGGTGACGCGGTGGAGAGCGGGCGGGAGCTCACCGCGGAAGAGCGGCTCGGCGCAGCGCTCGCGCGCGGCCAGGACGACGAGGCCACGCTCGAGGAGGTCGCGTCGACGGGGTTTGCTGCGCGGATCCGGCGGGAGTGGGAGGCCGAGGTGCGGGCGAAGAAGGAGCGCCGGAAGGAGAAGAGGGGGAGGAGGAAGCGCGGGAGGCGGCGAGGAGGAGGAGGGAGCGCGTCGAGCACCGATTCGGACTGAGCGGGAGAGCGGGGGAGGGGCCCTTTTCCTGGGGTCGTTGCGAGGCGTCTCCTGCAGTGCTTGTTGTCGTACTACCCGCTCGCTCGCCCGTTTCATCCTCGAACTCGCGCGGTGCGTGCGAGAGGAAAGGAAGAGCAGTGATTGCGAGCAACCTCGCGCTACAGTCCGCCGGCACTCCTTGCCGACCGCCTCTCCCGACCACAAGCACGCCCCAACTCAGTCACTCCATGCCCTCTTCCTGCATCATCGAGATCATCTCGTGCGCCTCGGAGAGGAGCGCATTGAGGATTGCTGTCCAAGCGCACGCGCACAGTCAGGTCAGCCCCTCGCTCGAGCAGCAAAGCAGGACGACAACACCAACGCACCCTGCCCCTCGGGGATCGTCCCGTCCCTTCCCTCGAATTTCCCGTCCTTGCGGAGCGAGTCGATCTGGTACAGCGCGAGCTGGAACGGGTACAGGTCGCGCGCGGTGAAAGGCCCGCCCTGCTTGGCAACCTCGATGAGACATCGCTTGATGGTGTTGAGTTTCTGTGGCGCGGTAAAGGGACGGCGGGCGGTGAGTGGAGCGAAGTTGAGCGCAGGGGGGCGAGGGCAAGGGAGGGAACGCACGTTCGCGATCGGCATGAGCTCCTCCGAGACGGGCTCAGAGGACGCCATCAGGCGGTAGCACAGGCCGTAACATCGCCGCAGGAGGTAGAGGAGGACCTGCGCATGGAGGACAAATCGTCAGTGCGCCCCTTTGCAACTCGGAGCTCAGGCACGACCAGCGGCGCTCGAAGATGTCCAACTCACGAGTTGCCCGTCCGGTACATTCCCATCTGCATCGCGGAACTGTGGCAAAAGACCAAAGCGTGGCACGCGGCGCGTCAGTCGAGCTCGAGCCGAACGGGTGGGACCACGCCGGCCGGGCGCCGAAACGCACTTTGCCATCCACCCGCAGCGCGTCGACCCTCGCTAGCTCGTTCTGGTAGTTGTACAAGTCCTGCGGATGCGCGGGCCCGCGTCAGCCACCTCTCCGCGGGCGCGTCGAGGGATGGAGCGAAACGACACGACGCACCGTCTCCCTCAGCGTCCAACGGTGCGTGAGTACGAGCCTCTCGAGCTGGGCCCTGATCTCGCTCAGACGGTCATAGATGGGCTGCAGCGGCCCGCGCGCGACCTCGTGCTCGCCCTCGCGGGCCTTGATGTCCTCGCAGATGTCAAAGTTGTCCTGGAGCAGTCCTGCGAGCAGCGCCTGGCCCTTCTCCGGTGCAGTAAAGTCCCCGCTCCCGGGCGGGGACTCGACGGCAAACTTGCCGCCCTGCTCCTGGCGCTTGTCCTCGATCTGGCGCAGCTCGGCAAGGATGGGCGCGACGTCCCCCGCGCTGGGCCGCGGGCGCGCGGCGATGCCCGCAAGCGTGCGGCGGAGGGTGATCAGCCGCTGGTGCAGCGGGAAGAGGGTCGGGTCGAGCTGCGAGAGCGACGACGCGAGCTTTGATACGAGCCGGTCGCAGGCGTCCCACTTGGACAGGAGGAGAGCCGTCATTGCGCTGTCGCGCGCTCGCTCGGTCGCGTCTCGCCCGTCGTCCGCCGAGGGTGCGCCTTCCTCAATGATGTGCTTGAGCTCGGCAAGCCGCGACTGGTACGGCTTGAGGTCCGCCTCGGTGTAGATGCCGCTCTCGTTAACTGTGGGCGGGAGTCGGCAGTCAGGCAACGGCAACGGGCAGGAGCGGAACTAAGCGACGAACGGTGGGTGAGCAGGCGCTTCATTGTGCCCAGCTGACAGAAGGTGGCGGGGCTCTCACGCGACTTGCCGATGCGAAGGAAGAAGAGCGAAAGGAGCTGCGAGCGGCAGGTACTGTCGGCACCGGCTTACACGAGTATAGTGGAGAGGTGTTCGCACCTGGAAGACGTCGTTGAGGATGGTGTCTACGCGGTTCTCCTCGGTGTCGACCTTGTCGCCTTGTTCGCTGGTCGAGGGTGTCGGGCGGGCGCGGATCTCGTTGAGACGGGTGACAATGTCCATGAGCGATGCAAACACATCGAGGACATCCTTTGCGCGAATGTACTCTGTGCGGTCCTTTTTGAGCGCGGTGAGCCGGTTGCGGATACTGCGGGAGGGGGAGAGTGCGGGGTCAGCCGCCGAAGCCTCGGTGGGAGGACGTCGTGCCCGCAGACTGATGAGCACAGGCTCCTGCCGCGGTGCAATAGCCTGGCGAGCCCCTCTAGCTGTGACTGTCGCAGATCTCGGGAGGTGCGGCGCGAGGTGATCGTGTTGACCTGCTCGCCTCGGTGGCGAGCGCCGAAGAGCTCCAGCTCGCCCACCGCAGTCACAGTGCCCTGTCGGGCGCGTCGAACCCCGGAGAGTAACGAGGCAGTGGGTGCGGCGATGCCTCGGGTATGACGGCGGAGCGAGGGGGCCGTGGTTGCGCGGCTTGGCTTTGCGGGAGAGGGCGGATTGAGAGTACGCACTGGACGAGAGACTCGAGGACAGGCAACTCGTCTTCTGGTACCATGGCGGGCGTCAAGGGCGAGACGGCGAGAGGCGGGGTCGGGTGGAGGAGGAGGAGAGGCGAGAGGAGCGGGTTACAAGTGGGGGCAGTTGCGGGAGGCGAGTGCAGCGGTGCTAGCCTCGCGAGCGAATGAGCACTTGCAAGCAGAACTCGGCTGTAGTCGAGCTGAGCGCGGGCGACGGGCACTCGAGGGAGCGGGCGATCGGGACGAGCAACGAGCAACGAGCAACGAGCAACGATCACCTCGAGGAACTCCCCGCTGAACCCGCTCTCGCTCCTGTGTGGAGCCAAGCACTGCCTCGGGACAGCTGCTTGACGATGTGTGGGCTCACCGCCAAGAGCTGGGTCGCCCTCGTCGTCTACGCCATCGTCAGTGCGCCCTCCTCCTCCTCCTCCCCTCGTCGCACGTGCAGGGCTCACCCTCACCGCTCTTCACCCGCAGTGGCGCTCGTCATCCGAGGTGTACACGTCCCCGTCCCACGCGCCATCGCCACCCCGCTCCTCAAGCTCGCAGTCCGCCTCCGCCTCCTCGACCCCCCACAACCCGCACCGCCTCCGTCTCCTCCGCTCCACGACTCGCCCCCCGCCCCCGAGTCTCCCGCTACAGTACTCGGCAACACGCCGTCAAAAGCATCGACGCAAGAACCGCACCCCGCTGCACCGTCGGACAAGCGCCTCACCGTCCCCCTCGACCTCCGGACCGCGCCCGTCCTCGGCTGCATCTTCCTCCTTGCAACGACCGTCATCGACGGACAGGTCGTACGCCAAGGCATCGTCGGCGAGGACGGCGTCAGGCCCTACGATGTCCTTGTCCTCTTCATCTCGCTCGTCCGTTCGGCCTCTCGCTCGCGACCTTCTCAACCTCGACATGGGACTGACCTCGCCGACACACCCCGACAGGCCTACATCTCCACCGCCCTCGATTCTACCGGCGGCCTCCGCGCCCTCGCATTCTGGATCTCGCAAAAGTCCGCCCGGCGCCCGCCCAACTCGCCTCCCTCGGCGCCAAAGACCGCCTCGGGCCTCCGCCTCTTCACCGTCCTCTACGCCTTCTGGTTCCTCTTTGGCATCCTCGTCGGCAACGATCCCATCGTCCTCAGCGGGACCGCTTTCCTCGGCTACTTCACCCGCGCGACGGGCATCACTGCCCCGCGGGCATGGACGATGAGCCAGTTTGTCGCTGCCAATGTCGCGAGCGCAGCCCTCGTGTCGAGCAACCCGACCAACGTACTCATCGCAGGAGTGCGTTCGCTCGCTCCTTCCACTTCCCGCACCGTCTGCTCACTTGCTCTCCTCCCGCAGGCCTGGGGTCTGAACTTCCTGACAGGCTTCACCGCCTATACCATCCTCCCAGCCACCATTACGTGCGTCTCCCGCATTCTGCTTCCTCAAACGAAGACTGACGTGCCTCACGCGCGCAGGGCCCTCGCCGCCTACCCTCTCCTCCTCTTCCTCTTCACCTTCTTCCGCCCCTTGTCCTCCTCGTCTGCCCCTGCCTCCGCCACCGCGTCCAATCGGCAGCGCTACATCCCCCTCGCCCTCCTCCCACCGGACGTCGCTCCGCGGAGCGCGCTCGTCGATCCTTCGGGCGCGATCTTTCACGCATCGCTCATGCTCCTCACGCTCGCAACGCTGGTCGGAACCAGCTTTCTGCACGACAAAGTACAGGTGTGGATGGTAACCGCACCGGCGGGCGTGCTCGCGCTCGTCCGCGACGTGTGGAGCGAGCGGCGCCCGCCGAGCAGGGCGGAGGAGGTCGAACTCGAGGCGGCGCCCACACGGCCCGTCGCGCCTCCCTGTACCCCCGGCAGCCGCAACCGCGACGCCGGCCCGTGGACGCTTCAGCGCCGCGCGAGGCGCGTGTGCGCCCGCTTCCCCACGACGACGACGACGATCGCGCGCCTCCCGCTGTCGCTCCTCCCCTTTGCTGGAGGAATATTTGTCCTCGCGCGCGCGCTGACTGCGACGGGGTGGACGGACATCTTTGCGAGGTGGTGTGTGCGGGTGTGCGTCAACCCTGCGGCGACAGTGTTCTTCGTTGGGTGCGCGCGGCCTCCCTTCTTCTCGACTCGGGGTTGAACAGCAAGTCGACGAGATCTGTCCGCCCCGCAGGTATATCACCGCGCTTGTCCTCTGCCCGCTGTGTGGCACCAACATTGGCGGCACCATCCTCGCGGTCGAGATCCTGCGCTCGCCGACCTTCTCCTCCTCCGCCGGCGTCGTCGCCGACCCGCGCATCCTCCGCAGCGCCATCTACTCACTCGCGCTCGCGTCCAACGTCGGCGCCCTGAGCTGGACGGTGTCGAGCTCGCTCGCGGGGCTGCTGTGGGTGCGGATCCTCGCGCAGAAGGGCATCCGGGTCACCCAGGCAGAGTTTGCGAGGTGGTTTGCGGGAGGGATGCTGATCCCGCTGCAGACAGTCGCGTGTGCGGTGGTGCTCCTGGAGGTGTATTACTGGGAGGTGTAGCACAGTGAATTTACCTTCTTGTCCGGGAGCGTCCCCCTTTGTGGTCCGGACGGACGACGACACCGCCACTCCGCTTCTGCTCGGAGTCGTCACCTTCTCGCTCTCTCTCTCTTTCTCTCCTGCAACGCACTTTGCAGCACACTGCCACCGTGGCTGCTCGACGTTTCTCCACCTCGGCACGCAAGATGGCCGCCTCCCCCATTCGTCCGTCGTCGCTCCTCTCGCTGCCCATCTCGCCCTCGGCGCCGATCTACCACCTCCGCCCCGACCCGCTCTTCCCCTCTCCGGCGTCGCTCCTCGCCCTCGCGCGGTACGACGCCCCCGCCGACCTCGGCGCGAATGGACCCGTAGCGATTCGGGAGGGCGACCCCGTCCCGCCGAGCATGCTTCGCCGCTCGAGGCAGATTCGCGGAGGCGGCGCGTTCACGTACACTTCGCCGCGTGCGTCTGCGTCTCCCCCCGTCTCTCTTCCCCTCTTCCTGTGTTGCAGGCTGACCCGCAAGCGGGCGGACGAACGGACAGTCCCCCTCGAATTCCCGTACGACATCCGCGAGCCGGAGGACACGTCCCGGACGAACGCGGCCAAGCCTCGCACGATCGAGACGCAGCTCGCCGCGCTCGAGGCCTCCGCCTCGCACCCCGTCTGGGACGCCGCGCTCCCCGAGGGGGAGCGCCCAGAGCGCGCGACGGCGTTCAGCAGCGAGCGGCGGAGCGCGGACGACTGGCCGCGCGCGGAACTGCTCTCCGTTTCCGAGACGCTCAGACGCGAGTGGATCCCGCAGCTGGACGTCGGGAGCGACGCGCCCGGCGACGAGACAAGGCGACAGTTCGTCGAGATTGTCAGCGGAAGGACGGTGCTCGCCCGCGAACCGGAAGGGGACGAGAGCGGGTTCGCACCGTGGAGCTTGTGCTATGCGGGGCATCAGTTTGGGTCGTTTGCGGGGCAATTGGGCGACGGGAGGGCGATCAGTATCTGTGCGGTTCTTTTTTCGCCGGGCGGTGGTGGCGGCGCGCGTGGTGTTCTTTCGAGCTTTGCTGATGCGCTCTCGTGCGCAGTGTCGACGCCGCCGACAGAGGAGGTTGCTGCGAAGACAGGCTTCAAGGCGATCGAGCTGCAGCTGAAGGGTGCGCTCTCCGCCTTTCCCTCCCGTCTGTTCCCGCTAACGCCTGGCCTCGCAGGTGCTGGCCGTACTCCGTACTCGCGCTTCGCAGACGGACTCGCCGTCCTCCGGTCCTCCATCCGCGAGTACCTCGGCGCCGAAGCCGTCGCCGCGCTGGGCATCCCGACCTCGCGCGCGCTCGCGCTCGTGCACCTCCCGAGCGTCAAGGTCCGTCGCGAAACGCTCGAGGAGGCCGCCATCGTCACGCGCGTCGCGGGGAGCTGGATTCGCGTAGGCAGCTTTGAGCAGCAGGCGTACCGCGAGGAGTGGGACTCGCTCGCGAGGCTCGAGCGGTACGTCGCGGGCGAGGTGTTTGCGATCGGCGATGGGGAGAACCCGGCGGGGGTGGGCGCGCAGAGGAGCACGATGCTCAACGTCGTCAAGGAGGTCGCGAGGAGGAATGCTCTCACGGTCGCGGGGTGGCAGGCGTACGGGTTCATGCATGGCGTGCGTTCTCCCCGCCTCTCGCTTAGTTGTGCTCGAGAAGGAACTCACCGTATTGCACACGCAGGTCATGAACACGGACAACATTGCCGTCAACGGCGGGACGATCGACTACGGCCCCTACGCGTTCATGTCGGTCCCACCCTCACCTCTTCGTCGCTTGTTTCCGCTGACCCATCTCGCCTCACGCAGGGACATTTTCGACCCATCGCACATCTGCAACCACTCGGACGACATGGGTCGGTACTCGTTCCAGAACCAGCCGTCAATGATGCTCTTTGCGATTCACAAGCTCGGCGACGCAACTGCCGAGCTCATCGGGTGCGAGGTCGAGCGCGCCGAGCGCGAGGAGGGCAACGGGTGGGTTGCGGTGGAGGAGGGTTGGGCGGACGAAGCTGAGAAGGGGGATATGGAACGGTGGAAGGAGATCGGGATGGCCGAGGTCAAGAAGGTCAAGGAGGCGTTCGTGGGCGTCTTCCGGGGCGAGTACGAGCGACTCCTGCGCCTCGTGAGTTCCGCTTCTCCCAGTCTTGTCGGGCGAGCCGGACTGACGCTTTACGCTCGCAGCGCTTCGGGTTCACCAAGGAGCAGGACGGCGACTTTGACCTCTTCTCGCGCTGGCTTGACCTCCTCTCGACGCACGAGCTCGACTTTACCAACGCGCACCGCATCCTGTGCCAGTTCACCTCGGCCACGTCCGCCGCATTCCTCGACGCGCTCCTGCCCTCTGCGTCTTCCTCGTCCTCGACCGCCCGAGACGACTTTGCGTCCTTCCTCTCCGCCTACGAGGCGCGACTCGCGTCCGAGGGCGCCGAAGCCGCACGCGACCGCCGCGCGCGGATGGAGCGCGTCAACCCGCGGTTCACGCTCCGCCAGTGGGTCCTCGAGGAGACGATCGCCAAGCTCTCGTCGGCGTCATCCCGCGACGAGGGCAAGGCGCAGCTCGAGCGCGTGCTCGCGCTCGCACAGGCGCCGTTCGAAGCGTACGGCGAGGCGGAGGTCGGCGTGCGGGAGGAGGGCGAGACGTGCCCGACGAGGGAGGAGCAGGAGAGGAGGAGGTTGTGCGCTGTCGGCCCGAGGGACATGCGCGGGTTCCAGTGCTCGTGCAGTAGCTAGAGGTGGGCCGTGGACGTGTAGCATAGGCTGGACAGTGTATCGTGCGTGGTGAGTACAAAACAAGGTGGTATGTGTAACTGCGGGAGCAAAGCGTCAGGGGGGAGAGCATGGGGAAGAAGAGAGGTGAGACGCACGTTGACAGGTATCACCGCTGCTGCAGCACGTCGCCGAGGAGCAGCTCAGGATTACTCAAGATCCCCTCGTACTCGAGCCTCCTTCCTACGGCCAACAACCATTCGAGGACCTCGCCTCCCCTCGGCGGATCCACCACTCTCGGCACCTCGCAGCCCCTGACAAGCGCCTCAAGCTCGGCAAGCCGCTCCTCCTCCACCCACCCCAGGAGCACCGCCCGCGCAGGGTCGTACCCGCTCTCGCGCGGGAGGAAGAACCCCGGGTCGCTCGTCGGGACAAGCTGCGCTGGCGCGTCGGGAGCGCACGAGAGGCCGAGCCGCAGGCCTAAACCGGTCGCGAGCCCGGCAGCGCGGTTGACGATGATCAGGGAGCAGGATTGGTAGAAGGTCGAGGTGGAGGCGAGGAGCGGGGAGGGAGGGACGAAGGACGGAAGGGCGTAGATGTCCTGTAGGCGAGCAAGCTCATGGTCGGAATGGATCTCAACGCTCAACGCGCCTAATACACGCTCGTACGACAGGCGCTGCCCAGATGGCCTGTTGCTCGAGGGAGGGCGATGGGGAGCGAGCGAACGCACGTAGTGGTTAGGCCCCTGCAGCTCCTGCTGGACCTGCACGCGCTTGCCTTGGTCGTAATCGTCGTCGTCATCGTCCCTGCCGCGCCCCCTGGTGCCGTTCATCGTGGTTCAAGCTGTGCGGAGGAAGGAGAAGCGGCGAGGGTTGGCTCTGCTTCCTCCCCGGCGACAGCTTCTTGAGCCTGTTGAGCGTGTTCACCTCGTTGCGCGATTGCTCTCGACACACCGAGCTCGCTGGAATTAGCCGCATAACCCGGGGGACGCCGTTCTTTCATCTCGCTCCTCCTCATACCTGTCCTCAATCTCGGATCTCGGTCGCCTAGAAGATTAGGAGCTCGCTAGGTGCATTTTCTTGCCTTTCGGACGGGGCCTTAGACGATTCTCAAGACTCTGGCGGCCGGCACGCTTCACCATTGAGGTCTGGCGGCAGGCTGGCTTGCTCTATCCCGACCAAGGCTGACGACTTGCGCCACACAGCCTCACGCAACGACTGGACGATCAGCAAGCCCTTCCACAGCCACCCTTTGAGATGGCCGATTCGTCTCTCCCCTCCCCCTCGACGACGAGCCACTTCGTCCCGGCGACGCTGGAAGAGCGCGTCGCCGCCTACTCGTGCAACATCCTTCCCGCCGACTACGCCTTTGACCCGGAGCTCTCAATCGACGATAATTACATGGTTCTGACGTTAATATACGCCCGCCTCTCGACGAGCAAGCGCGGCAACATGGCGTGCATCATCGTCGACCCCTCCGCATCTACACCCACTACAGACGGCGCCGCCGTTTCGAGCGACGACTGCGAGCCACCGGCAAAGCGTGCGCGCCCCTCGTCCCCCTCGCCACCGCCCTTCCCTTCTTACCCGGGCCGCATCCTCGCGCACTCGAACAATACCCCTGAGCCGCACACCGTTCCCTCGGCCTCGACGCCCCCTGCACCCACCAAGGGCCAACCAGGCAGAACTCCACGCACGCTCAGGGCGGGGCAGAGCGCGTTCCTCGCACGCGCGAGTGCCTTCCCCGAGCTGCACGCCGAGGCACGCTCCCTGTGTCTCGCCGCGCGCGCGGGCATTCGCACAGAGGGCGCCACCGCGTACGTCTCGTTCCCGCCCTGTCAGGCCTGCCTGCCGCTGCTGGTTGCGGCGGGTGTGAAGCGGTGCGTGTACAGGCAGAAGATGGGCGCACAGGCGGCGGTCGAGCTGTGTGTACGCGAGGGGGTCGAATGCGTCGAGGTCGTCGAGAAGGAGCATGACGAGCGGTTGAAGGCGGCGGTCGCGCGGTTCTGGCGGGATCGCGGCGAGGGGAGGGACGAGACGCGGACGCGGCTGGACAGGTGGTGGAAGGCGCAGGAGTGGAGGGTGATGGGTGCAGCGGCCGAGGAGGTCATTGATGGAGGCGATGCCGCTGTGGAGGCGAGACTGGGAACGCTGGATGCGGCGGTCGAGGCGAAGGAGGCGGCACGGTAGGCGGAGCAGCGGGCAGCACGGCTTGCACAGAACGCGTGCATTTCCCTTGACTCGTACGATGGTCAGCCGGCGCATGGTCGCGTCATGCGACTTCGGGGCAGCGTGGCGAGGAAGCGAGCGATGTCGCGACCGTCGGGTATCGCCATCTCGCTCTCCAACCCTCCTCAGCGAGCAGTTGCCGCGTATCATGCCGCCCTTTCCTCGACGTTTGCAAGCGCTAGGCTGCGTAAATGGCAATGCAGTGTTTGCAGGTGAGATGAGTGAGAAACGGGTTTGCGAAGGTCCCGCTTGAGGACTGAGGAGCAAGTACGGATGAGATATCGGAGGAGCTGGCCAATCACACGCCGCCGGGAGCGTCGGTCCAGGCGAGGTCGAGATCTCTCCCTTGCGTGCTCGCCCAAGTTGCAAGTTGCGGCGCGCCCTGTCCTCCTCCTCATGCCACGCCAGTCGCTTGAATCGCTCGCTAGGATGAGCGTCTACAGCAAGGCTTACGCCACGACCCCGCTGGACGGCGCCCAGCTTGTCCCGTCCCCTCAGCTCCCCTCCTCCGCGCTCGCCGCCTCGACCTCCGCCGCGTCCCTCCCCGCTCTCCTCGCGATCGAGCCGCGCCAGATCCTTCAGCTTCTGCCGCAGGTCAAGGAGCTCGCCCGCGCATCCGTCGTCGTCCAGGTCTCGACCGCCAGCATCCGCGACCACGCCCCAGTCCTCGCCCTCCGCGGCTCGGGTCTCTCGCTCGTCTACTCGCGCGATGCCGAGACCGCCAAGCGCAACGCACTTGTTGCGGCCCGTGTCGCCGCCCAGGGTTACGGCGTCGTCCACTTTGGCGAGTTTGAGCAGAAGGTCGACTTGGGCTTCGACGCGGCAATCGCCGCCGACTTTGTCCTCGCCAAGGAGGGCGCTGCCGCCGCGTCCAACGGTCACGCCAACGGCAACGGCGTGAGCAACGGCAATGGCGAGGTTCACGACGCCACCACCCCGGCCCCGATCGCCACCCTCTTCTCGTCGGCCTTCGCGCAGCAGGGCGCGAGTGCGCAGGCGTACACTGGTGCCGAGTCGCCCAAGACCCTCCTTATCGCGCTCGGCAACACCGCCGCGATCGAGGGCGCCCTCCCCGCCGACTACGCCCTCGTCTCGCTCAACCTCTACCGCCCGCTCTCGCCCGCTCAGATCCGCGGCCTCGTTCCCGCAAACGTCGAGACCGTCGTCGTCCTCGAGCAGGTGTACAAGAAGGCGAGCAAGTGGGCTCCCGTCTACCTCGACGTCGTTGGCGCGTTCGCGGACGAGGATGACGAGGCCAAGGTCCCGACCATCCTCAGCGCCACTCTTGGCAATGAGCCGTCCATCCAGGCCATCCAGGGTGCGTTGTTTCCCTATTCATCCGGAGGCCTTCCTTCTGATCCGCTTGCTACCCTAGACGGCGTCTCGTCTGGCTCGAATCCCTTCATCGTCGGCACTATCCCCACTCCTTCTCCTGCCCCTGCTGCCAAGGCTCCGAAGGCGCCGCGTCACGAGAGCACCTACATCAAGCTCCTCGACGAGGTCTTCGGCCAGCGCCTCTGGCTTGCCAACTCGCCGTCCTCGCTCCTCCCGCAGCCCGCTTCCAGTAACGTCGCCTCGACGTCGCCTGAGTACGCCCTTGGCCACGTCCTTGGCGCGAACAAGGAGCGCGAGGCGCTCCGTGACCAGGTTCGCGAAGCGATCGCGGCGGGCACGCTTGACGATGCGACGAAGAAGGCGCTCTCGGCGTGGGTCGAGGACGACCGCAACGTCAAGAAGGCCAAGGCCGCTGCTGCCGCCGCGCTTCCCGAGTCGCTTAAGGCGGCCGACTTCTCGCCCAAATCGAACTGGATCATCGGCTCTGAGGCGTGGTCGCACGACCTCGGCGCTTCGGGCCTCCACCACGCCCTGTCGACCGGCGCCGACGTCAACCTTCTCATGATCGACACGACGCCGTACCACCTTCCGACCGACCAGCTTCCCGCGCAGCGTCGGAAGGACGCCGGCCTGTACGCCATGCAGTACGGCAACGCATACGTTGCGTCGGTTGCCGTCTACGGCGACTTTGCGCAGACTCTTCGCGCGATTGCCGACGCCGACGCGTACAAGGGTCCGTCGATCGTGCTCGCGTACCTCCCCGGTGGTGAGGACGACTCGGTTGCTGCGCTCGAACTCCTCAAGCAGACTAAGAAGGCGATCGAGGTCGGTTCGTGGCCGCTGTACCGCTGGGACCCGTCGGCCGAGCAGCGCGGCAAGGACGTTTTCGAGCTCGACTCGGAGAAGATCAAGGCCGACATGCGCACCTTCCTCGACCGCCAGAACCACCTCACCGAGCTCTCCGCGCGCCTGCCCTCGTTTGGCGAGGCGCTCGAGGCCGGCGCGGGCAACAAGCTCGTCGCCGCGCAGAAGAAGAAGGCGCGCCAGGCGTTCGACGCGCTCTCGGGCGCTCTCGAGGGTCCGCCCCTCCTCGTCCTCTTCGCGTCCGACGGCGGCAACTGCGAGAAGCTCGCCAAGAAGTTTGCGACGCGCGCGCGCACCCGCGGCGTCGCCGCTCGCACGCTCGCGTTTGACGACGTGCCGCTTGAGGACCTCCCGCTCGAGACCAACGTCGCGTTCTTCACTTCGGTCGCTGGCCAGGGCGAGTTCCCGCAGAACGGCCGCGAGTTCTGGAAGGGCGTCCAGGCGGGCAAGCTCGGCGACATGAGCAAGGTCAACACGGCCGTGTTCGGCATGGGTGACTCGCACTACTGGCCGCGCAAGGAGGACGCGCATTACTACAACAAGGCGTCGAAGGACTTGCACAAGGCGCTTGCGGGCCTCAACGCCAAGGAGCTCGTCCCGCTCGGCCTCGGCGACGACCAGGACCCCGACGGCCCGCAGACGGCGTACAAGCTGTGGGAGCCGGCGATGTGGAAGGCGCTCGGCGTCGACAGCTTCGAGTCGACTGAGCCGGAGCTCGAGCCCATCACCAACGAGCACATTAAGATCGCGTCCAACTACCTCCGCGGCACCATCGCCGAGGGCCTCCAGGACACGACCACCGGCGCGCTTTCCGAGGCCGACGGCCAGCTCACCAAGTTCCACGGCATCTACCAGCAGGACGACCGCGACATCCGCGACGAGCGCAAGGCGGCCGGGCTCGAGCCCGCTTACTCCTTCATGGTCCGCCTCCGCCTCCCCGCCGGCGTCTGCACGCCCGAGCAGTGGAACGCGATCGACGCGATTGCCGACGCGCGCGGCAACCAGACGTTCAAGCTCACCACCCGCCAGACGTTCCAGTTCCACGGTATCGTCAAGGCCAACCTCAAGCCCGCGATGCAGGAGATCAACAAGTGCATGCTCGACACCATCGCTGCTTGCGGCGACGTCAACCGCACGGTCGTGCGTCCCGCTTCTCTGACTCATCCGTGGTGGTCTCCGCTCACCTTCTAGTTCGCGCCCGCCCGCAGATGTGCTCGGCGAACCCGTCGCTCGGCAAGGTGCACTCGCAGGTGTTCCACTTTGCCAAGGAGCTCTCGGACAACCTCAAGCCGCAGACGACGGCCTACTCCGAGATCTGGCTTGACCAGAAGCCCATCTTTGACGGCGCCGTCAAGGACTTTGAGCCGCTGTACGGCGAGTACTACCTGCCGCGCAAGTTCAAGATCGCGATCGCTGTTCCGCCGTATAACGATGTCGACGTCTTCTGCCACGACCTCGGGTACATTGCCATCCTCGACGAGAACAAGAAGCTGCTCGGTTTCAACGTGACCATTGGCGGTGGAATGGGTGTCACCCAGTGCGCCTCTCTCGCATCTCTCCCTACGGGAGCTCCCGCTGAACGCGTTTGCACCCCGGTTGCAGCTCGATGAAGACGACCTACCCGCGTCTCGCCGACGTTGTCGGCTTCTGCACGCCCGACCAGGGCCTGGAGGTTGCCAAGGCAGTCCTCACGACGCAGCGCGACAACGGCAACCGTGCGAACCGCAAGAACGCGCGTGTCAAGTACACCGTCGACCGCATGGGCATCGAGAACTTCACCGCTGAGGTCGAGAAGCGTCTCGGGTACAAGCTCCAGCCCGCGCGCGCGTACGAGTTCACGTCAAACGTCGACCACTTTGGCTGGCAGACGGGCGAGGACGGCCGCCGCCACTTCACCGCCTTTGTCGAGAACGGCCGCGTGCAGGACGAGCCGGGTAAGCCGTTCAAGACGGCGCTGCGCGAGATCGCCAAGGTGCACAAGGGTGTCTTCCGCCTCACGGCGAACCAGCACCTCATCATCGCCGACGTCCCGCCTGAGGAGGAGAAGACGATTCAGGCGCTGCTCGAGAAATATCACCTTGACCAGGTCGACTTCTCGGGTCTCCGCCTCTCGTCGGCGGCGTGCGTTGCGCTCCCGACATGCGGTCTAGCCATGGCGGAGTCGGAGCGCTACCTCCCGCTCCTCATCGAGAAGGTCGAGAAGATCATGGAGGAGGAGGGTCTCCGCAACGACTCGATCACGATGCGCATGACGGGCTGCCCCAACGGCTGCGCCCGCCCGTGGGCGGCCGAAATCGCGTTCGTCGGCAAGGCGCCCGGCTCGTACCTCATGATGCTCGGCGGTGGCTACTATGGCCAGCGGTGCGCCCCTTTCACCCTTTCCTTCCGGCTCGGCCATTGATTCTCGCTCACGATCCTGCAGGTTGAACAAGATTTACCGCGAGGCCGTGAGCGAGGAGGACATCATCACCATCCTCCGCCCGATGATCAAGGCGTACGCGCAGGAGCGCCTCGACGGCGAGCACTTCGGCGACTTTGTCATTCGCAAGGGCATCATCTCGGCGACCAAGAGCGGCAAGGAGTTCTGTGCGTCCCTTCCCCTTCCTTTCCGCTCTCGCCGTAGTCGCTTCCGTTTCGCTGACCTCGCTTTGTCCCGCTTGCCAGACGACGGCATGTGCCCGCAGTAAATTCGCCACACGCCTCTTTGAAGCATACCACCCGCCGTTCCCCGTCGTCGCAATTGCAGTTGGATCCGGAGTTCACCCGCTTAGACCCCCTCAAAAGGACCTCTTTCGTCTACACTTCCCCTTTCTTCCTCTCGGGCATCTTTTCGTTTCTCCCTTTCTCTTCTTCCGGTCATATTTGTCTCTCGAACCTCTATCCCCGCCGCGCGACAGCCGGCGTTCTGCATCCTGTACAGTCGTTCCACCTCCGTTGCGTCCCGCCGGTCTCCCGAGCTGCTAGCGAGAGCGGACCCTCACGGGTACGGCGGCCCTCTCGTCACCCCCATCCGCTTGCTCCCGTGCGCGCCCTATAGCATCCGAATCCACGCGAACGTCCTCGTGCGCTCGTTGAGCGTGTCGATCGCGTGCGGCACGTTTTCGAGCGCTCCAGCGTCGCGCGTCACCTCGAAGAGGTTCGCGAAGGCGACGCTGACGTGCGTCTTGTCGTACCCGGGCGGCAGGCCCTCGGGGCGCGTCTCGAGCATGAGGAACGTAATGAGGACGAGGAGGGCGTGCAGGAAGCGGTTCTTCGGCGAGGGATCGAAGCCGGGGAAGGCGCGGTGGGGTGGACCCTGGAGTCTCGCCGCGACGGAGTGAACGGGCGTGAGGTCGGGTGCTTGAAGCTTGTCGCGCGAGGAGGAGCGGTGGTACACCGACGCGCGGCCGCGGAGGAGGATCGCCTGCATGACCTGCGGTAATCCGGAGACCTGCGCGATGTCTCCCGCTAAAACAGCTGCTGTCTGAGGAGCTGAGCAGGCGGGTACGCACCCTCTGCGGCGTAGATGAGGCCAGCTCAAGGGTCGGAGACGAGAAGAAGCTGCCGGGGCGAGCCCAACGCGCCGTACATGTCCGTCTAGACGGTCTTCGCCCGCGATCACCTCGTTTTCGTTGGCAAGAGTCACGTTCCACCCTTCGTCAAACGCTGCCTCCCGCACTGTTGCGTCCTCCTCCGGGGCGAGGACCTCAGGCCGCAGACTCTCTCGCGGTGTGTGTTCCAGATCTGCGGATGCGGACTTGACAGTGGGCGCAGATCAACGCCGGGAAGACGGCGACAGCCCACGAGCTTCTGCTGTTCAAGCGAGCAGAAGAAGAGGTCGACACCCGCGCGCCCGCAGCTAGAGCAGAGCATCCCGGTGGGCGTATCGCTGATGGCGCAACGGTGCCCGGCGTTCGCGGTGGTCATGATGGAAGAGCCGGAGAGGGGCTGCGAGCGGTACGAGCGAGGGCGGGTGAGGGGAAGGAGGGAGAGGAGGTGCGGCGGGAGTACGCGGGCAGGAACCCTTCGTCTATCGGAGCGTAGGGCTGGAATACTTCACGTAGTGAAGGTATATAGCAGTAGGACCTCGGGACCGGCTGGGCCTGCCTGGAGAGGGCGAGGAGCGCCGTCGCCTCCCCGTCGACGCAGTTCCCACCTCAGTCTGGTTCGCGACGGCGATGGGACCTCTTCCAGCTTGCTTCACTGCAGGGTGCCCAGTTATTGGCGATGTGCTGGCCCAATTGCCAGTAGAGCTCTCTCGCAGAACGGCGCTGCATGTGCCGAAGTGACTGCGGACTCGCCCGCTCGACTCCTCTCTCCCTCCTTCGCCTCACTCGCTCCCGCTCGTCTCGCGCATCAGTGCCTCTGACACAAAACAGCATGTCCGTCACCGGCTCTGAGCCCCGCTGTGCCATCTGCGATGCACCCACCGTCAACTGCTGCTCGAGCTGCGCGGCTGCGGCTGACGGCCTCGACTCCTTCTTCTGCATGCCCGAGCCTCAGTAGCTCATCAGCACCTGTCCACTCTCGTGGTGCTCACACAAGGGATCAACACTATCCTGAACCGGCATGAGGCATGAACCAGGATATAGAGAATGCGGGTGGCGAAGGAGGACGGACTCCGGATGCGCCAGGCTCCACAGTCCGATGGTCTCACCGAAGAAGCGTGACGGCCTGACTCTCGTGGCCGATACGGAGAGGAGAACAGCGCCGAATGCCAGCTTGAGACTAGCAAGCGAGCCAGTTTGACAAGTCGCACGTTCGACCTTCCTGAGTAGCTTTCGGCGACGCCGTCAAACAGCTCTCTCGCCGTGCACGGCTTGTCTGCGCCACATGCTCCCAACTCACACGGGCTCGTCTGCCGTCGTATCGGTGAGCAGGGGGGCCAAGCGAGAGCTTACCCTTAAAAAGTCCAGCAGCGGCATTGTGCGGAACCTCCACCGCAGGTCCCGCTTGCCGTTCCCTGCAGGGCCGCCGAATGCCCAGCTTTGTTGCGTAGCAGCAAAAGCTTTCGCGTCCAAGCTCTGCAGAGCAAGGACAAAGGGCTGCAGCAAAAAGGGAGGGAAAAGCAAAAGAAGTGGGCCTAACCGGGGATTGAACCCGGGACCTCTCCCAAACGATTGCGAGCAACCCTAAGAGAGAATCATGCCTCTAGACCATCAGGCCACTTGCTTGTTGCGTTCACTGCCAAGAACGAATTCATTGCATTGTTCTTTGCCGGCCTCCGTGAGCGCTTCTACGGCTGCTGCAGACATGCGCACGGTGTCTGAAGACCAGTGGATGCTTCTGGGCGGGCAGTCTCCTACTTCTGTTCCGGCGCTCTCGCTCACAAAGCTTCCGGCTTCGTCTTTCGCAAGGCTCGCCCCTCTCATTTCGCTCAGCTCACCTCGCCGACCGGTGACAACATGCCCGAGCTACAATCCTCTATCTATACCCCTCGCTCGCCGTGCTCCCCCTCTCGTCCAGCAGCCCGGCCTCGCTCGGCCGCGGCGGGTCCTCCTGAGCTCCCACGCGCCTTCCCTCCAGCCTGTCCGCAAGGTACGGCTCCGCGCTGCCCGAGCCGGAGATGTGCGCGTGAAGATCCTACAAGACTGAACGCGTCAGCGTCGCTTCCCGTCGGCGGGAGGGAAGAGGCAGGCAGAGGAAGACGCGGACGTGCCATCTTTGTCAACAGTCCCATCAGCGCGCCCTGCCTCGTCAGAAGGACGAACCGCAGCCCCAACTTCTGAAACATCTGCACCACAAGCTCCATCGGCGTATCCTGGCTCATCGACACCGGGATCTGCTCGCGCGTGCTGGTCAGCGCAGCACGAGAGTAGCGGAGCGACAGACGACGACGTACCTCGTCCAGCCACGGCGCGAGGCTCACCCACGGCCGGCCCGCCGCAGGAGACTCGCCGTCCTCCGCCTGTCGCGCCGTCGCGCCGCCCCGAGAAGGTGCAGCAAACTCCGCAACATCCAGCTCGAAGCCAAGCCCAGGATTCTCGCCCGTTGCGCGTGCGCGCGGGGGGCGCGCCTCGACGTCCGTGTCGAACGCTGCAGTCGAGTCGGCGAGCCCGGCGGAGAGCGGGACGGGGATCTGCGCACCGCGCTTGAGGGGCGACGAGCGGGCCGGGGTGAAGAAGCAGGGGGTGTGGGGGGCGACGTCCGGGGTTTGGCGGAGCTGGTCTACGCACAAGGAGTGGTCAGACAAGGCGGGACTGGGTGAAGGGAGAAGGACGCACGGAGCGCCTCGCGCAGCTCGGCCCGGCCGATGTAGCCCAGCACGACGCGCTCCTTCTCGTCCCTGACAACCGGGAAACCTCGGTAGTCCTCCCTGTCGAACAGTTCCTCTACTGTCTCCGTCAGCGGACGCATGTCTTCAAGGGAGGGAGAAACGCACCCAGCCGCGCGATCTCCCACCCCTCGTCCGTCACGCACACGAGCTCCGTCGCAGGTGTCATGACGTGTCGTGCGAGGACCGTGTCGCGCCGATAGTCGGCCTTGTTGTTCAGGAAGGGGTAATTGCGCAGATTGATCCAGTCTGGTCCCACGCATGTTCGTCAGCGGGGCGAGTTGGGGAGAGGGGAGAGGGAGGCGGCGCACTCTCGTAGATGCCGTTTTTGCTGAAGTAGTCGCCCGTGAATTTCGCGACCATGACTGCCCAGGCGGGCGCATTAGCGGGAGGAGCCGGGGAAGAGTACAGGAGGCAGGATGTACCCGCCATCATCAGCTGGATCACAATGTCGATCGCGCCCGTGAGCTCAAAGAGGATCACGACCTGCGCGCCGTAGAGAACGTAGGAAGCAGAGTTAGCAGTTCCTCCAGAGAGAGGAGGATGCCCCGCCCGCCGCCTCGCCGCAACGCACCAAGCTAATCGTCATCCTGGTTACGCCTCCCAGCGCACTCGCCGCGCCAATGACCGCATACACGCTCGTGTTGATGCACCCTCCGTCCGCGGGGCAGTCCGCAAAGGCCCAGCTCTCGGGGTGGGCCTTGTGCAGCGCGTCCATGACGAGTCCGACGGCGCGGCCTGCGCAGGCGCCGATCGCCAGGGAGGGGAGGAAGATCCCCGCTGGGAGGGATGCGCCGAAAGTCACGGCTGTAAGGAGGGACTTGGCGAAGGCAGTGAGGAGGAGAAGGAGGACGATTGAGGTTGTGTTGGAGGTGCTGCGGAGCGGAACGCAGGGTTGGTGAGTCTCTAGCTGGGCGAACGCGCAGAGGAGAGATTGGACACACTCGCACAAACCGTATGTGTCGGGCCCGCTACAGTCTTGGAAGAGCGCGACGACGAGCTCGGCGCTTGGCACGCGCATGAAGACGACGAGGTAGCTGACTACGGCGGTGAACAGCGCAAGCGCGCCGACCTCGGTGACGGGCCAACGTTTGAGGCCGCTCGCACGGCGGAGGCGCTCCCACTCCTCGTTGAGGCGGATGAACCACGCGCCCCAGACACCGCCTGCGACGCCCAGCAGCAGCCAGGGGACGAGCTCGAACCCGCGCCAGACCTGCGAGGCTGTGACGGTAAAGAGCGCGAGCTTGCCAGTGTTGAACGGGTCGATGTACTGCAGCGTGATGGCCGCAACGACGGCGCAGACGAACGACTGCCACATGGTTGAGCCGGGGAAAAAGGTCGAGATCTCCTCTGCGCGCGCACTGAATCAGCACTTGCTCGCGTACAGGTACACTCTTGACTCACCGAGCGCGAAGAGCACGCCGCCAAGGGGAGCGCCGAACGCGACCGACACTCCCGCCGCTGCCGCCGCCGAGAGGATCTCGCGATGCCGTGCTGCGAAGCCGGCCGTCGTCACGTTTCGCTCACATGGGGAGACGGAGGAGGACTAGGGCGCACCTCCGTTCCCACGTAACGAGTCGAACGGCCGGAGCACGAGATCCCCAATGCAGCACGCGACGTGGACGAGCGGGCCCTCCTTGCCGAGGCTGAGCCCGCTCGCGACGGCGAGCGGGAGCCCGAGCGACTTGATGAGGAGGGTCATGGGCGAGAGGAAGCCGCGCATGACGTACCCGCCGAGCAGAACCTTGATCTCGGGGATGCCGGTATGGAAGGCGTGCGGGGCAAAGACGTTCACGAAGGCGGAGGAGGTGAGCGCGAAGAGGACCTGCGCCGGATGTAGAGCATTCCGAGCGTGAGCACTCGGGAACAGCAGAGATAACCCGCACAGAGCAAAGGCTCGGCGCACCGCGAAGAGCATGTAGACGCCGTACTGCGCCAGCGCCCGCGCAACGACGTGGCCCTCCTTTGCTGCGATCTCGCCCCATGTCCTCCACGTCTTACACGGCTCGCCCGCTGTTGCTTAATACCTCAGCAAACCTCGGCGCGAAAGAACGGAGGAGGAGGAGGAGAACGCACGATCCAAACCCGCACAGCAGATCCCCCTACTCATCCACCACATATCCGTGCACTTGCCCATCCTCAAGTCGCTCAGCCACGCGCTGAGGATATCGATCGCGCTCGCGACGCCGCCCGTCAGCACGCCGACGAGGACAATCACGACCCAGGGCCTGCCAGCGTCCCACGTCCTGCTCGCGACGCCGTGCAAGCCCGGCAGCGCGGCGAGACGGGACTTGCGCGCGCGCTCGAGCGCGTAGAACCGCGTCCAGTCGATCGACGAGCCCGAGGGGAGGGCATCGGCTCCCCAGCGGGCGGGGGCGGAGGGCGACGAGGGGCGCGCAGCCGGCGAGCGATGGCTCGCGCGCGAAGCGGTGAAGAGGTGCGAAGGGAACGAGGGGAAGCCGCCGAGGTACTCGCTTGCGCTCGACGAGCGCGAGAGCCTGCATGCAGCGTCGAGAGGTGAGCCAGCGGAGCGGGGAGGGTGGACGAGGACGCACCCGTTCGAGGGCCGCGAGGGGCCCGGGTCTAGCGTGGGAGTGCTCGTCGACGCTTCATGCGCTGGAGGCATCCGCGCGAGCCAAGGCGGGAGGAGCGACGGAGGAGTCGGGCGAGAGACGAGCACAGCGGGTGGAGCGCGGCGATCATGACCGCACCGCCGGAGAGCTGCTTCACGACTGTGCTCGGGCGTTCACCAGGCGGGCTTGACAAGCGCGCGACTCTCGCTCCTCCCGGACTGGCCAGAAGCGCGGAGCTCGAAGCGACAACGACGACCCCGTTTCAACCCACCGATCCGCGCGCCGCCGATCCAACGCCCTCCTCTCCCCGTGCAGCACCTCCTGAGATGCAACTGGACAGACACAAGTAGTGCGGAAGGAGGGTCGAGCCGAGCAGGGTAGGGTGGGGTGCGGGACAAGGGGAGCCAGGACGGAGGGGCTTACTCCGCCTTGACCTTGCGGGTGGCGGTGGTGCCCTCGCGGAAGCTGTGTGGGCGCGCACAGTGAGCGGGGCCTCGAGAAAGTGGGGCAAGGGGAGGGGACGCACCCGTTCTTGAAGCGGCGCGAGACGCCCTTGAGGTACTTCATGCGGCCAGTGCCGGTGGTGTGCCGGCGCTTGGCCTTCTGGCCCCACTCGTCTGTCACATCACGCCACCTATGTGAGTACTCCAGAGCCTCGGTGGGGGGAATGCGCAAGGCGGAGCCAGCGGGGCGGGGGACGCACACGAGCGGAGCTTCGCCGCGGGGTAGCCGCACGACGCGCAGGTCTTGTGCTGCTTGTGGAACGAGCGGCGACCGCAGCGACGGCAGAGGCTGCGGGTGGGCGGCAGGTCAGCAACCTCGCGCTACGGGAAGTACCCCCCAGCATGGCACGTCTCGCTCCGGCCACGCCAGGGCATGGTGGGGCGCAGAAGGCGACGCACGTGTGGCTCTTGGTGTGGCGGAGACCGAACGAGGTGGTACCCTTCGTCTACGGGCACGCGGAACGGACAGAGGGTCAGCACTTGGCCTCTTCAGCGCTGGTGAGGACTGCGCCTGCTCCCCACATCACGGGCAAGCTGCCATCACGCGCTTCCCCAGCCCGTCCAAGTGCGGAGCAGCAGCAGTGCAGTAGCGGATGCTCGGGCGAGAGGTGGGGCGGGGAGGACGGCAGGATCGAGCAGACGTTGTCCGACGCGAGGTGCGGATTGACGGGTGGAAAGGTGTCGTGTGGCCATGGGGATTGACCAGTCGGCGCAGAGATGAGGGTGCAGGGCGAGATGGCGCGGTCGGCGCGCGCGCACTGAGCCGGGTTGACGGAGTGTCGAGTCGAGGGGGAGGAGGGTCGAGGGGGTCCGAGGTGCTGCTGCTGCTCCGCACCGTCCCTCGAGCGCCCGGCGCGCGCCCGACTCGGCTCCTTCTGCCAGCGTGACCCAACCTAGTGCCCCGTGATCCGAGCAGGACGCGAGCGTGCTGCGCCAGCGTGCGGCCTCCAACTTTGCGAGCGCGCGGGCGGACTGGCGGGCGACTGGCTCGGGCCGCGGGGGCGGCGGGGGCGGGTGTTGGGTGCGAGGGTGTGAGCGGGGGCGTGCGCTTACCATTGTCGCGTCGGAGAGGGGGTTGGCCTGCGAGAAGACGAGGAGAAGGGGGGGCGGCGGGCGGCGGGGACTCTGGCGCGGCGGGGCTGAGGCGAGGCCGGGACCAAGCGCGCGCAGACTTTGGCCCTCTCCCGCCGCGCGCCTCTCTCTTGCTCTCCACCTTCTCCTAGGACCGCAAACTCACCTTTGTGTAGGCGTAGGTCACCATGCAGATCTTCGTCAAGAGTCAGTCCCCTCCCCTCCCCGCTCTCGCCTCTTGCCTCTCGCTCGTCGCCCCTGCTCACCCACCCACCACCCACGCCCACAGCCCTCACGGGCAAGACCATCACCCTCGAGGTCGAGTCCTCGGACACGATCGACAACGTCAAGGCCAAGATCCAGGACAAGGAGGGCATCCCCCCCGACCAGCAGCGCCTCATCTTCGCCGGCAAGCAGCTCGAGGACGGCCGCACCCTCTCGGACTACAACATCCAGAAGGAGTCGACCCTCCACCTCGTGCTCCGCCTCCGTGGCGGCATGGCCAAGAAGCGCAAGAAGAAGACGTACACCACCCCCAAGAAGATCAAGCACAAGCGCAAGCCCGTCAAGATGGCCGTCCTCAAGTACTACCGCGTCGACTCGGACGGCAAGATCAAGCGCCTCCGCCGCGAGTGCCCCGCCGAGACCTGCGGCGCCGGTGTCTTCATGGTGCGCCCTACCCCCCTCCTCCCGCCCTCTCCTCCTTCTCGCAGAGCTCCCGCTCACATGTCTCTCGCACCGCAACAGGCCGCGCACAAGAACCGCCAGTACTGCGGCAAGTGCGGTCTTACCTACCTCCACGAGTAAGCGCAGCGTCGTAGCTTGCGAGGGCCGGAAACGCGTGTCGTTCGTCCGGTGAACCCGAAGACGGATGTCCGGCTGACGCCCCGCTCGGAGAGATGCACGCTCTGGCTGGCTTTCATGCTATTGCTTTCTATTGCTTCTCTGCGGCGAAGGGGACGCGGGTAGGCTGCGCCGTCGACGCTAGGATGGGAGCGGGGGAAAGCTGGCACTCGTCGCTCGGCTATGTGCACTCGGCTCACGTTCTCATCGTCACTTTGCTCCTTCCCTTCTACGCTAAGGCTTCGGCATCTCCTGCTGCTGGAGGCGGCGTTGCGAGGATGGGTGTACGGAGGACGCGGGCTGGGTGGGCTATGCCGCACGAGTTCGTCCGGCGCCTGAGGGTCTCGGTGCTTCCCGCTGCCTGAGCTTCGGATCTTCCTTGCTCGCGATCGGCCGTCATGACGAGTGACGCATGATTGCGTAGAAGCGAATGAAGCGAGCCGGGGACAGCGGCAGTGCCGCTTGAAGATCGGGAGAGGGAGGAGACGGAAACGGCGTGCATAGCAGTGACAACAGCAAGGGTAACAGCCTGCTTCAAGGCGCACAAGGTCAGTCAGCCTGCACGCAACGAACGAGACTCGAGAGAGGCGACCTACCAAGGGATGAAGAGACGGCGGTTTCACGAGAAATCCAGCAGCAGCCCCGCGAGGACCTTTTCAAGGTGCTTCGTCTGCGCGCAGTCGAGCTCACAGTCAGCGCGCACGCACGCCCGTCCCCACGCGTGCAAGGGAGCGCACCTCGAGCAGCCCCGGCGCGGCGTGCTTGTCGGTGGGTCCCTGGGCGGCGCGGTCGCGCTCTGCGATCTCTGCCGCGCGGTGGATCGCCTCCGTCGCGAAGAGGCGAAGGTACTCTGCAGAGAGCTGGACGGCGGCGGAGCTCACTGCAAGACGCGTCGAGGGGGAGGGGTGGGTCAGCGTGCGTACGGGAGGAGCACGTTGGTGATGGTGAGCGGGGGGTGTACCGCGGGTGTTTGGCTCTGTGACGAGCTTGAAGAGCTCCTTGACCGTGGCCTGCGAGAGGAACAGGGTCGGGGTGAGACGAGGTGGGGTGCGGGGGGGGGGAGGAGTGGAGCGGCGGAGAGCGAGTGCGCGCCTGCTTGAACTGCGGGTGGTCTGCGTCGAGGCCGTGCTCTGCCATGGCGGGCAGTACGCGCTCGCAGAGGCTGCGCTTCCGAGGGAGGCGGTGCCTGCGCAGCGGATGCGCCTCTCCGAGTCGGGCGCACGGACGAAGCTCGCCTCCGCTCCACCCGCGCACGCCGCCGCTCGCTGCACCCATGGCGGGACAGGACCCGCAGAAGCGCACGCAGAGGAGCAAGGGCAGGCCTGCCCGCCCTCCCCGCACCGCAAACAAGGCCGGAGACCGCCACCTCCTTGATCAACTCCAGCAGCGCGTCGACCACTTCGAGGTGAGCAGGCCCGCAGCCCGCGAGGGCCCCTTGCGCACGCTGGACGCTTCTTCACACTCACCGTCGACCACGCGTGTCGCGCAGCCCAGCGACGACGTGCAAGAGTTCAGCCAGCTCCCGCTCTCGTCCCAGACCCTCGCGGGTCTCAAGTCGGCCTACTACTCGCGCATGACCGACATCCAGCAGCGCGCCCTCCCGCTCGCTCTCAAGGGCAAGGACGTCCTCGGCGCTGCCCGCACCGGCAGCGGAAAGACCCTCGCCTTCCTCATCCCCGTCCTCGAGATCCTCCTCCGCAAGCGCTGGGGCCCGCAGGACGGCCTCGGCGCACTCGTAATCAGCCCAACTCGCGAGCTGGTGCGCCTACGTCTCCCCCTCCCGCATCGCTGGACGCGCCGCTGACCTCCTCACGCACGCGCGCAGGCCGTCCAGATCTTCGAAGTTCTCCGCAAGATCGGGCACCAGCACCAGTTCTCCGCCGGCCTCGTCATTGGCGGCAAGAACCTCAAGGACGAACAAGACCGCCTCTCGCGCATGAACATCCTCGTCGCGACCCCTGGTCGCCTCCTTCAGCACATGGACCAGACGCTCGGGTTCGAGTGCGACCACCTGCAGCTCCTCGGTGCGTCACCGCGCTTCTTGCTGTCTATTCGACTCGTGTCAACTATGGTACTGATCTGCGCGCGCGCTGAACAGTTCTCGACGAGGCGGATCGCATCCTCGACATGGGCTTCTCCGCTTCTTTGAACGCCATCATCGCCAACCTCCCGCGCTCGCGGCAGACGCTCCTCTTCTCCGCGACGCAGACCAAGTCGGTCAAGGACCTCGCGCGACTCTCGCTCCAGGACCCGGAGTACGTCGCTGTGCGCGAGGCGGGCGCGGCGAGCAAGGGCAAGGGCAAGGCCGAGGACGGCGACGAGGACGATGAGGGTGTCGAGGAAGTGCCGAAGAACCTGGAGCAGCACTACATGGTCGTCGACTTGCCTGCCAAGCTCGACATGCTGTGGAGCTTCATCAAGACGCACCTCTACACCAAGACGATCGTCTTCCTCTCGAGCGGCAAGCAGGTGCGCCTCGTGCTCTCCTATCCATCCTGTCGTGCCTTGACCGGCGGCAACACCCGCAGGTCCGCTTCGTCTACGAGAACTTCCGGCATATGCGCCCCGGTGTGCCCCTCATGCACATGCACGGCAAGCAGAAGCAGATGCAGCGGCTCGAAATCTATCAGCGCTTCCTCACCTCGAAGCACGCCGTCCTGTTCGCGACGGACGTCGCCGCGCGCGGGCTCGACTTTCCCGCGATCGATTGGGTCGTCCAGCTCGATGCGCCCGAAGACGTCGAGACGTACATCCACCGCGTCGGCCGCACGGCGCGCTACCAGGCCAAGGGCAAGGCGCTCTTGTTCCTCCTTCCGAGCGAGGAGGAGGGGTTCATCAAGAGGCTCGAGGCGAAGAAGGTCGAGGTCAACAAGATTAAGGCCAACGAGAAGAAGAAGCAGAGCATCCGCCCGCAGCTCCAGAGTGCCGCGTTCCAGTTCCCCGAGATCAAGTTCCTTGCGCAGCGGGTGCGTCTTTCACCCTCTCTCGCCCGTCGCTCTGCCCTCACCTCGCGTACTGACCCGCACCTCGGCACGCAGGCCTTCATCTCGTACGTCCGCTCGATCCACCTCCAAAAGGACAAGTCGGTCTTCAAGCTCGACGCCCTCCCGCTCGAGGAGTACGCCGCGTCGCTCGGACTCGCCGGCGCGCCCAAGATCAAGTTCGGGACGAAACAGGAGGCGAGCGCGGCCAAGAACAAGGTGCGGCAGGTCGAGGAGCTGAGGAAGGAGATTGAGGAGAAGGGTGGGGAGGAGAGCGAGGAGGAGGAAGAGGAGACCGAGGGCGACGACGAGGACGGCGGTGAGAGCGGTGAGAGCGGGGAGGACGAGCCCGTCGCCGGGCCGTCGTCTGCACGGGGGCACGGAAACGAGGAGGAGGAGGGGGACAAGGTCCGCTTTCCCGCTCTCACCCGCGCGTGAATCCCGCTGACGCTCACAGCACGCAGGCGGACAAGGGCGGCGTCAAGACCAAGTACGACCGGATGTTCGCGCGCAAGTCGCAGACGATCCTCTCGGACCACTACACCAAGCTCATCGATCACGCCGACGACGACGATGCGGCCTCCTCTGGTGCGCTCCTCAGTGGCGCGGCGGGCGCGGGCGACGACGGCGACGACGACTTCATCACGCTCAAGCGCGTCGACCACGCTCTCGACGAGGCGAACCTCCCCTCGTCGAGCTTCCTCTCGAAGCGCAAGCTCAAGATGGGCCAGTCGAAGAAGGCCATGCTCTCGACCAAGGGCAACCCCTCCAAGCTCGTGTTTGACGACGCAGGGGCTGCGCACGAGATCTACGAGCTCGGCGACGAGGACGATTTCCGCGCGCTCGGCGACGCGGAGCAGCAGCGGAGGGAGTTTGTCGAGCGCGAGGGGAGGGCACTCAAGGAGCAAGATGTCAAGGACAAGGAGCGGCAGAAGGAGGCGAGGAGGGAGAAGAAGCGCAAGCGCAAGGACGTCGAGCGCGAGGTGCGCACTACTCCCCCCC